>BQNB010048970.1:27731-42277 GCA_026074375.1 Tanacetum coccineum | reverse complement strand
AAAGTAAATGACATGTAAACGTAAATGTATGTAAAAATGAAGATTATTAATTATTTAAAAACCTTTATAAACCACACTTAAATTCCAAATCACTAATCACTTAGCAAACACAAATTAACTACTCACTACTCATAATGATAAAACAAGTAAATCTAAACATAGCAAAAATCATATAAAACAACATTTAATAAAAGACTAAATTAAATCTACACTAGTATTGAAAAAGGGAAGAGAACGTAGAACCGAATTGGAGACCCGCAATTAAACGAATACCACCCGACTTATTTAGCTAAAACAAATAATCAAATTCGGTCTAGCTAAATAAGCCCTTAAGCTCCGCGCCTCATGAGATGACCGGTACCCATATCAACATCAAAACACAAACTGTTAAAACAGTTATATATTCACAATAGAATTTCAATTCCTATCACTGTCAATAATCGGCCCAACTATCCAATACTTGAACCAAACTAAGGCTAAATCTTAACATGTATCTAAGGCCCAGTTTAATCAATCAAAAACGCAAGCCTAATAGAAATATCAAGACCAAATTCGGCCCAACAGATCAAATGAAAGGCCCAGCTTGATTTTAAGCACCAAACGCACATAAAATGCTATGTCACGAAAAGCTTTCTAGCAAAACAATCTTAATCAATAAGCAAATTTGATACTTAAGCGAAATAAACAATCCTAAAAAAAGAATAAGATAAGCACTTAGAACAAGATACCATAACATTAAGCTAAACGATTTTTTTTAAGCTAGAACGAGTTTTAAACTAAATCTTCTAACTAAGCTAAATTCTTAACAAGTTAAGCATTCAACTAATCAATCAAGCAAACGCAAGCAGAAACTAAAACTTTTAATAAGCAAAAAAGCACTTAGACAATTCAAATGACAAATTGAATAAGCATACCAAAATTGGATCTAGCATTTTGAGCTCACACTAAGCCAAACAAGCTATTTAGAAACTTGTATGAACAGAAAATATGAGCTTCTAATCAAACAAAAATTAACAGCTTATTTATAAGCTTATTTGTCGTGGCTTATAAAAGAGTTATAAGATCTATTTGAATAAGCTATGATATAGCTTATTTGAGTACCTTATAAGATATAAATAAGCTGAGAAAAATAAACCAGAGATAAGCTTATGAGAAGCTTATGTTTGATAAGCTAGAACTTTAGAAGAAAAAAAAAAGTAAATAGCACTCTAACCAATATCCAAACACATCTTCATTAATCTCAATAAGCAAGGATCTTCTACAATAAGCTAAAGAAGCTTTTAGAAAAGCTTTTAAAAAAAATCTAAAATAAGCTACAATGAAAAAATAAGCTAAAAACTATTATACCAATTTTTTTAAACTAAAAACTAACTAACCTCACGCCAGGTGCGTGTTTGTTTATATAACCAAAAAAGTGTGAGGGTATTTTCGTCCATTCAGGTAGCCATCCAATAAGAGCCATAGATCGAGGGTCAAAAGAGTCTTTACGCAGGCCAGATATTTATTTGAGCCAATGATTGGCTAAGCTTGTTCTTTGCACCTCGAACCTACCAGATGCTTTTAATTCTCGATCCTTCATATAGAAGCCAGCATGTGTCCTCAATCATGCGTAATATAAACGCAACCTCATACCACCTTTGGATTATTTCTGCTTGCAATATGAAATGAATTTTGAAAAGCAAAATTTGTCCTAGCCATGTATCGAGCTCCAATTCGTCCTCTCCATATATAATGGGATCTCACATGACCATATATCATTTAATTTCAAGTGCACGTGATCTGACGTCACTTACCACAAATAACAGATTTCATACATTATGTATTGGGCTTGAAATGGGCTTTTGGGCTTATGATAGTCATGGGCTGGCCTGGCCCATAAAATGGGTTACGGGCTGGCCCATTAAGATCTGGGGGCACCGTTGGACTCGTTTTCTTGTGCTCTTTCTATTGGCATGCTTCGAGACTTTTCACGACTTCATCTTAGCTTGAGTAATAATTAGACTTGACCAAATTGAGCCCGATAATTCCCGTTTTTGCGCCGTTTCCAATCCTTTTTACCTGTAAGACATAAAAATACCAAACAAACATATTTGCAATATAATTAAGCATTTTTAGTATTTTTAGTCCAATTAATAGTGTTTTTCGGGTTATAAATGATGTGTATTTTAGCGCTCATCAAATTCCCCCACACTAAACCATTGCTGGTCCCACACGCAATGTAGATAAAACAAACCCGGAAGTAAATTTTTTTATCCCCTTTTAACTTATAACCCCCTCACAATCAAACAAGAACATAAAAGGTCAATTAAAAGGTTAAAAAATCATTTAATTCGCAAGCACCCCCGTTTTAACCACTTATTATTTTATTTATTTTATTTTTATTTTATATATATATCTCTTTTTTTTTAATTTTTGAATGAAATTTTTTATTTTTATTTTTATTTTATTTTTTTTAAATATTTTTTATTATTTTTATTATTTTATTATTATTCTTTTAATTATTTTATTAGCATTTTTATGATTTTCATAATTTACAACTTACAACTTATTCATGTGTGACATAATGTAATGCTTTCATTATTCATTGATAACTTTTAGGATCACGGAACAAAAAGCACAAAAAGTGTCCAAATGGATAAATTCATCGTCCCCGACTTTCACCTCTCCAAGCCAAGCTTAAAAACAAGATCATTGTAAAATACAAGTTATGATGCTAACACTACTCATAAAAGCTAATTGTGTACTTACTTTTCCTCCCTTATTCCTAATTTTGTATCTCAATATTTTATTTAAGTCATATACCCGAAGGCTCTTTAAGACTTTATTTCGATACTTATTAATTCCAAAAATAAAGCGTAACGGTAAAGTCGCAATAATTAGCTCCTAGCCCTTTTCAAAAGATCAAATGTCATCAAGATTAAAGTCCACATCGAGGCGACCAAAATTTGGCTTTTATTAGGTTACTTAAGCAAGGCACCATTCATGTCATATACCCTAAGGCTCTTTAAGACATAAATGGACCAATCTTATTTGCACCATATACCCTAAGGCTCTTTAAGGAATGAATAAGGCTATAATTTCACTTATTAAATTCTACTTACCCCATATACCCTAAGGCTCTTTAAGGGATAAGCAAAATATTTATTATTGTGATACATATAGTATGCCAAATTAAGTATTCCTAATGTGTACTCATCTTAATCACAAAGGAACTAAAGAAAACTTCTATTAACTAATTATTAACCAAAAAACCGCACAACTCTATTTATTAAACAATTATATATAAAGGTGAAACAAGCTAATGGGAGAAAAAGCCACAATTAACACTTATGAGCCTTAAAGAAATCCAACTATTCTATGTTTAGCATCAAAACTTATACTCTACTCTATCATCTCTTGTTCTTCACAATTTAAAATTTCTAATAAAGAAACTCGTGAATACTTAGCCTAATGAATTAAGATCGGCACTTTAACAAGTCACATTGACTGGCAACAATCTCAACTCTAATAAATCGATCTTCGCATATTTAAAATCAATTATGGGAACTTGCAAAGTCTTGACCTTTTCAAGCTAGACTAGCGTTTTATAGCTCCTTGTATAAAAGATTAGCAAAAATCAATCTATTTATAGTTAAGGAGAAAGCTAAGATATAAAACCGGTCGGGTCAAAATTTACTTTTCATTCTCACCAACGGAAAACCTACATTTGTGTCAACTATTTTCTATTTTTTTAACTAAATCATTTTTTTCTATATTATTGAAAAATAAAATAGATATTAACACTTAAAAACTTAAAAAATTTTGGCAAAATGGTGGTTTGCGAGGACACAGCAAAGGCACAAGTAAGGAATCACATTTTCAATAGGAAATTCCCCCCCACACTTATTAATCGAACATGCCTTATATGTTCAAAAATGTCGGTTGTACCAACACACTTAGGAATGAAAAGGAAAAATGTAAAAAATTTTCAAGTGTGAAGGGTAATACAATATATATATATATATACTATGTATCAGGATTGAGGATTACAAAATAAGTAAAGATTGAGAAGGATGATTAGAGGATTGAAAACAAGCACGGGTCTTCATAATCTTAAGAAATCCTACAAAAACGAAACCACATACCGTAGAAAGAAGCACGCCCCCACACTTGGGCTATAAAATAACACACTCACTTATTAATCAAAAAAATAGAAAGAAGAAAAGACACGGGTTGCCTCTCGAGAAGCACTTTTTTTGTTCATTGAGTCTTGAGCCTAACTCGATCACCCCGTACTTGAGTGGTCAAGGGGGGTTAGAATGGAGATACGGAACATCCAAGAGTAGGGATTCCCTCCAGAAATAATCATTGGGTTTTGTAAAAATTTAGAAATGATTTCGCCCTGATGAGATAAGAGAGGAGAAATGAGAATACAGGATTGAACACTTTGTCCCGGTTTTTTAGACAGAAATCAGAAGCAAAAATGTCAAACACTGGACAAAGGGTGGGTTGGGTGGGTAATAGATTAGGCATAAGAACATCGTGTTTAGAAATGTCACCCACCACTTTGTTAGTCACAACACCCATATCGGGCTCAAAATCAAAACAAATCTCAACATCTGGTGGTTCCGGAGGAGGATGGGGAGATGACGGATCATTAAAATGATCAAGGTTAGATGACTTATTTTAGGGAAGGGAAAGGGAATCATTGTTAAGCAATTCTTCAAGAAAACGAATATCCCCTTCCGAGTCATAATCGTCATCCTCAATGCCCGGTGGCATCGAGTCATCGAAAATAAGAAATAAATTGATCTCCTCCATATGAGAGTCACTATCCTCAACAAGGATAGGAGATGGGGAGGGAGACTCAAGAATTGTATTAGCAATTTCCAAATTAAGTTCTTCTGGCGGTCGTGGAGATGAATTATCATACAACAAATTCTCAATAAAATGGATTTCTTCCTCTAGATCAAAGTCGGCATTCTCAATTCTCGGTTGAATTGGATCGATATGAGGGTTCACCGGAGAAACTCTCAAGAAGCAATCAATCTAGGAGAAGAATCAATTCTAAGTATCACGTTTAAGCAAAGATTCGATAGATTAGGAATCGGCATTTAAAGGACAATGCGGATTATCTTGGTTTGAATTGATTCTTCGTTTCAAAAAGGTGGGTTCGAATAAATTTGCATTTTCTTCGGAACGTCCTCTCATCAGGAAAGTGAATCGTCATCATAGGTTTTAAGGTGAATCGGCGTTTAATTCAAAGTGAGGATCGAGAAAGTAGAAGAAGATTCATCATCAACGGCAAATCACACTCACTTTGATTATCGGAAGTACCTCGAAACTCTCTTGTGAAATTGGACAAGGGTTCTCAACACTAGACTTTATTACTTCGACCGATTCCGTATGCCGTAATTAGTATCAAGTGCTCATTCCCCCATACTTATAGAGTATCGGGTTCTCGGTTGGTAAATTGGGTGTGATTGCAAATAGTATACTCCTCGATCATAATTAAGTAAAAAGGCAGAGACTTAACTCGGACTATTAATAAACTCTCCAGCTCCTCGTTTATATTTTGCACATCTTCAAGAAGTTTGTTAATTTGTACCTCCTCGGATTGAGCATGCTTAATTTTAAGAAATTTGTCCCAAGCTTGCATTAAAACCTTTGGCATTTCCCTAAAAGATATACGCTTAAATTTCTTTAAAAAGGTTTCTATAGAAATCATTAAGTCTTTTTTAGCTTGCAAAATTTTCTCACTTGTTTCTTGAGGAGGTTGATGAATGACGGGAAACTGCGAGGGTTGGGATTAGTAAAAACCTAAAGAATTAGAATTACAGAAATTTTGGTTCATTGGTTGACACTGAAAACTTTCATGAAGACCCCCACAGTTATCACAACAAAGAAAACTCGGTGAATTTTGTGGATAATAATTATCACTAAAGTTTTAATTGTAGCACGGTTCCGCTTATAGTCAGCTGGTACGTGGTTGGACAATCCAAACGGCATAGTGAGAATCGTTCCCACCTAAATTAATAACGAGTTTGTCTCGTAATGGGGGCTGTGGAAGGTGGGTCAAGAAAAAATCAGTGTTTCATTATAAGATAAGGATTAGGGTCATAGACAAACTCATTTATGGACCTACGCTGCTACAGCTCGGACAGTTTCCACCATTAAACGGACTAGTCAACCAGAGAACCAAAATGGTTATACGATGACATGTCGAAGAATTAAACGGAAAAGAGGATAAAGAAGATAAGAATTAAAGAAGTAAGAGGATAAAAGGATAATCTTAGTTTGAATTTTTGAAAAGATAATAAAAATAATTCAAAAAATATTTATTATTTGGTATTTTTTAATATTTATAAAAGAAAAGGAAGAAATAAAAATAAGAAGAAAAATATTTTTGATTTTTTTTTATAAAAACAAAAATAAACTTTCCGAAGAAAAGGACCTTCAAGACTCGAACACAAACAATCCCGTAAAAATCACTAAACCTCTCCCCGGCAGTGGCGCCATTTTTGATAAACGTTAAACGCGTGTCGTAAAAAACGTTTTTGCTCCGTTTTCAATCCATTTTACCTGCAAGACATAAAAATACCAATCAAACATATTTTCAAGATAATTATCCATATTTAGCCATTTTTGGTCTCACCGATTAATAGTGTTTTTCGGGTTACAAAAAGGATGTATGTTTTAGCAAACATCAACTACCAAACAACTGGCTGCTAAAAGGAATCAGGAAAGAGTTAAGAGCATCTTGCTTTTAGCAATACCTGATGAATACCTCCTCAAGTTTCACAATGTTCCAGATGCTAAATCACTCTGGGCTGCAATCAAAGCAAGGTTTGGAGGTAATGAAGAATCCAAGAAGATGCAGAAAAATGTTCTAAAACATCAGTTTGAAAACTTTACTACTGCATCAAATGAAAGTCTAGACAAGGCTTATGATAGGTTCCAAAAACTCATAAGTCAGTTGGAGGTTCATGGTGCTCCAATATCAAAGGAAGATATCAACCAGAAGTTCCTAAGAAGTCTTCCTCCTTCATGGAATCAAATTGCTCTAATCATGAGAAATAAGCCAGCCATTGACCTCTACAACAACCTTAGGGTCTATGAAGATGAGATGAAAAGGTCTTCAAGTTCCACTTCTACTTCTCAGAACTTGGCATTTCTTTCCTCTGAGAACACTAGCAGTACTAATGAAGTTAGTACTGCTAGTGGAGATTTTGGGGTTAGTACTGCTGGAGGAATTAGTCAAGTTTCAACTACCCCATGTGCTCATGATGTAGCGTGCTCTTTCTTTGCACAACCAACAACCAGTCCTCAACTTGAAAATGAGGATTTTCAGCAGATTGATGAAGATGACTTGGAAGAATTGGATCTTAGATGGCAGGTGGCTATGTTGACTGTCAGAGTGAAGAAATTCATTCAGAAGACAGGAAGGAACTTGGATTTCAAAGAAAAACGACTTGTTTCTCTTGATAAGTCAAAATTTGAGTGCTACAACTGTCACAGAAAAGGGTCTTGCTAGGATTGCAGGATTGGACGGATCAAGGGAGAATCTTATGGTGACAATGGCAGAGCAATTGCACCAAACAATGATCTTCATCACAGGCAAACGGTTGGCTTAAAGATGATCTAGGAGGCTATGATGGAGTAATGATTTTGAATTAGAATAAGTCAACATTGCTTCTAATGGGCAATCTCTTCTCTTCAAGGCTTATCAAGTTCTTCTGGGACAATGAGGTACACAAAACGTTCATAAACAATGTCTTGAATCTTTTAAATCTCTTCAAAAGAATTATGATTAGTGAAAGAGGAAAAAATAGCAAGAGCAAGACTAGAAATTACAGGGTTTTGAGTTAGCCTTAGAGCACTAGAATCTAGTATACATGTATATGAAAGAATGAATTGGCTTAGGGTTAAAAAATATGAGTTTTCAAAACTATGAGCTTAATGCAGAGAAATAAAAATTAACAACCATAACCTGGAATTAGAGAAAGTTGTTAAGGAAAGAGATGAGTTAAAATTAAAGATAGAAAAATGGGAAGAATCGTCCAAGAATTTTAATGAATTACTCAACAGTCAAATGAGTGCCAGAGATAAAACTGGTTTAGGATATGGCACATAATTGAATGAAATGAGTAACAATTGTGAAAGTGATAGTGAGATTAGTTTGAGTGTTTTTAATGTCAGATCTAGTGATGAAGAGTCTACACCAGCTAATGATAGGTTTTCTAAAGCAGATGGGTATCATGCTGTTCCCCCTCCTATAACAAGGAACTTCCTAACCCTAAGAGTTGACATATCATTTGCAGGTTTAGATAAATATGCCATTAGGAAGAAAATAACTGAGTCAAAAACAACTGATCTTAATACTAAAACAAGTAAGACTGTAGGTAAAACAAATGAAACAAATACTTAAAAACCTAAGACAATCTATGAATTAGTTAACAAAGATAAAGTGATCATTGAGGATTGGGACTCAGATGATGAGGATGATGTGTTTGAAGTGCAAACAGTTAGTCCTGTTAAGACTAACGAGATTCTCAAACAGTTAAAACTAGAGTTGATAAAATTGGTCAAACTTCTCAGAAACAAGGAATTGGATTTAAGAAAATAAAAGCTTGCTTTGTCTGTAAAAGTACTCATCCCCCTCTATTGATCAAAGTTGTAATTTTCATGACAAACGAGTTCAAGAACCTAGCTAAAAATTGTGGTCAATACTGCCAAGGTGGGCAAACCAGTATGGGATATTACTAAAAGGGTTAATCATTAAAAAAAAATTAAAATACCCTCATTTAAGAAAGACTTTTGTCCCATCAGGAGTACTAACAGAAAGGTTTTGATTACTCTGTTAAGCAAATGAGAAATAGAGCAGTTCATATAGGTTAAGTTTCCTAGGCACAGTTAGTACTGCTATGGCCAGTTTAGTTCTGCTTAGGCCAGTTTGTACTACTAGGCTGTTAGTAATTGTTAGACCATTGCCCCAAAAATAGCGTAAACTGGTGGTGCTATTAGACCAATTTACCCATATAATGGACAATGTAAAGTCCAAGAGGCTCATATTCACTATCAAGAGGTCTTACTACCAAACCAGCTTTTGACAAAAGAATTCTTAAAACTAGATTGTTAAGAATTTTGGGGTTTTTTTTAAAATATGACTTACTGCTGGGTATAAGGCAGTTGTTTAATACCGATAAGGGTAAGATAGATACTGACCTTAGAAAGTGTTAGAAAAGTATTCTTTTTATCGTTGGGTTTGGTGCCTCAAGGGAAATTACTTGATCATGTGTCCAAAGACAGTGGATCATTCATGCTCAAGAAGGTTGAGTATGTTGACCCAAAAGGGATTTCCATGTCTGTAATAGCTTGGGTCCCTAAGAGATACTAACTCTCTTACTTTTTGTGCAGGGCAATCCAGAGATCTTGTTACAGGATCATGCAGTGGTGGATAGTGGTTGCTCTAGCCATATGACTGGCAACAAAGCTTATCTTTCAGACTATGAAGATTACAATATAGGCTTTGTGGCTTTTGGAAGTGATCCCAAAAGAGGTAAAATAACGGGTAAAGGTAAAAGCAGAACTGCTAATTTAGACTTTGATGATGTTTATTTTATAGATGAACTTAAGTTTAATCTTTTCTCTGTCTCACAAATGTGTAACAAGAAAAATAGTGTCCTTTTTACTGAGACTGAATGCCTTATCTTGTCTCCTAGCTTTAAGCTTCTTGATGAAAGTCAAGTTGTTCTTAGAGCTCCTAGAAAGGATGATGTGTACAGCTTAGATTTAAAGAACATTGTTCCCTCTAGAGGTATAATTTGTTTATATGCAAATGCAACAACAGATGAGTCTAAATTATGGCACAGGAGATTGGGTCATGTGAATTTCAAAAATATAAACAAACTTGTTAAAGGTCACCTAGTTAGAGGTTTACCTTCAAAAGTTTTTGTAAATGACCACACTTATGTTGCCTGCAAAAAGGGTAAGCTACATAAGGCCTCCTGTAAGGCCAAGTTAGAAAAAATCATCAGAAATCCCCTAGAATTACTTCATATGGACTTATTTGGACCTGTATACGTAGAAAGTATTAACAAGAAAAGGTACTGTTTGGTTATGACTGATGATTTCAGCAGATTTAGTTGGGTATTTTTCTTAGCTTAGAAAATCAGCAAATAAAGGATAAAACATCTGAAATTCTTTATAAATTTATCATAGGCTTAGAAAACCAATTGAATTGTTATGTTAAAATTATTAGATGTGATAATGGGACAAAGTTTAAGAACCATGCTATGAATGAATTTTGTGCTAAGAAAGGAATAAAAAGCGAGCTTTGTGTGGCTAGAACTCACGCAGAAGAAGGTATTGCAGGGAAAGGAAAAATAGGACCCTAATTGAGGCTGTTTAGAAAATGGTTAGCTAGGACTCACTTTTACCTATCCATTTTGAGGTAGAGGCAGTAAATACTGCCTTTTGCTATGTACTGAAATAGGGTATTAGTGACTAACTCTAAATAGAACACCTTTTAAAACTTTTATTTGGTTAATTCACCTAGTATTAGTTTTTTAGACCTTTTGGGACCAATTGACCATTTTAATACACTTAGATTTCTTGGGAAAATTTGATGGAATCTAGATAAGGTTATTTGCTTAGATTCTCTACACTAGTAAGGCTTTTGAGTATACACATAAGGACCAAAGAGTAGAAGAGGATTATGCACATTAATTTTTAGGAAGCATCAACCAAATGTGGATTTAGAAACTGGTATAATGGATGTTTGATCTTGATTTTCTAACCAATTCAATGAACTATATTCCTGTTAGTGTAGAAAATCAGGTTAATGTGGATGCAGGTACACAAGATTCTTATGTTGCAGGTTCATCAGGAAAAGATAAAGAACCTACTCAGGAATACATACTGCTTCCACTACACCCTCATAGGACAAGGATTCCAGTAGAAGATGTTGCTCCAGCTGCACATGAAAAACCTTCTGAAAGCTCTCTAAAGACAATGATGGTACATATTAGAGATGTTGCTGACAAGGAAGGACAACATCAGATGACAGAAGATGAACAAGTATTGTGTGATGATCTTGAGAAGATGATTGCTCAAGAAGTGTGATGCTTAAGCATTGGATGATGAATAATACAGCTTTTGAAGAAGAAAAGAGAAATATTGCATCTAAAAAGAGGGCAGCTCAGGCTACCAGTATTAACAAAACTATAGTACTGGTAGGTCATCTGTTAGTACTGCTACCACGCCATATGTTAGTGTGCTTAGTACTCACACAGGTGCAAATGCTGGTGATTCTTCTTTGTCTATCTTGGAGGAAAAATACTATTGATGAATCTACTCTCCCTAATGCTGATTTACCTATTGATCCAAATATGCATGATTTAGAATATGATTTGGTATGCATTGTTCAAATGATGGCATATTAATGGAGCCTATGATGATGAGGACTGTGGGTGCAGTGGATTTCAACGATATGGATGCCACCATTAATGTCAGTCCTATTCCCAACACTCTGAATTCATAGGATCACCAAAGATCAAATTCTAGGATGATCCTAAGTCGGAGTTCAAATAAGAGGAAAGATTCAATAGGATTTCTTCAGCACAAAAGCATTGGTGAGATACATTCCAAACAGAATAGAACCTAATTACAAAGATCTCAAAAACTGTTTGTTCAGCATGCTTTCATCTCCCAAGAAGACTAAGGAATATATCACTAGCCTTACAAGATGAGAGCTGGGGTGAAGCCTATGCAAGGGATTGTTGCAAGTTCAAAATTACAGAAGTTTGGATACTTGTTGATTTGCATCTAGGGAAAAAGGCAATCACACAATGGGGGGGTCTTCACGATTAAAAGGGATGACAGAAGTATTGTTGTGCCAAAACTAAGAGCCAGGGTGTAGCACAATGGTTTAGGACAGGAGGAAGGAATAGATTGATGTTGGGTCCCTAGATCATTCATGGATTAAGCTCAAGAATCAATGGCTCAAAGATTAAACATTAAAGAACGTTTTATTGAAAGAAACAAGAGTTGCTACAAACCCTTAAGATGAAAAATAATAATGGAGAGGCTTAACCTATTCTTTGACTCTAAACTAGGTGGTATTTATACTAATACAGGATTTGCCTTTGAGGGCTTTCTTTTTGGGCTTTTTACATCTTGGCCCGTATACATAATAAACATTAATTAACATTGACTTTCGAGCTAGACTTTTATCTTGAATCTTCGAGTGACCGAAGCTTCTTTGTTTAGGACCATTTATGTGATCCTAACAATCTCCCCCTATATGAGGTCATGAGAAGCTCACTCGTGCTTGTCTCTTTAGCTCATTGTTGATAGGGTACTTCACTTGTTGTGCTTCGGTAATTCAATCGTTAACACCTTGATCATGATCTTCAGAACTTGATGTGATGACTTGATCTCGATCTTTGATTTGTTTGAGCTTTACTTCTCTGAATTACTTTGTGATGTTATGTCACTTTGTATTTGCCACACCATTCGCTGTATCTTTGTCTCACATGTCATATCTGTTGGAATCTTGAAGCTCTTGTGATGTATCTTTTCCAATCATTATAACTTTTAAGTATTTGAGAAGACATGTTGTTTCAGAGATTATGCGGGATTGCTTTGAATGTAAGCTTTCTTGATTACTTCAGATACTGTGGTATGGATATGAGCACATGTCTTGCATCGGAAACTTTGAGTCGTCATTCGCTATGATAGAACAATTTAGTCACCAACAAAAACATTTTGTTAGGTAAAATCCTATCATAATGTGTTCTAGAAAAACATTTTGAGAACACTCAGGTTTTATATGGAAGAGGATCGAGTATAGACGTACTCAATCTGACTCGGTTACATTAACTTGATTCCGTATGGATCAATGATTTATAGTATGAATACTGCACTGTGATAGATAGATTCATTCAAAGACCTTGCTTGACAGTTTTCGGCACGTGACAAGTTAGTTCCTCTTAATACCTAAGTATCAGATTCCACTATTGTTCGCCGTTCTCTAGGACCAGATGTCCGAAGACAAACACACTATAAGTATTTCTACTAATAGAATGGTAAAGGAGTGAGTCAGTACAGATATATTGCTGGACTATACGTACATTCCTTTTTCTGCGTTTTACTTTTTATACAATTAAGTATACGTAGATGGCTTGTGGCAAAAATGATTTGATAAAACAATGATGTGCTTTTATAATTGTTGGGGTACTAAACGATAAGTTTAATCAGAATGCTTCTGATGATGTTTTGAAATATATCCCGAAAGATATGAAGTGCCTTGGGAAATCCAAACTTGTACAAGTACATTTATGGAAATCCACTTCACTAGTGGGCGCAGTCCGAAGACCAGGCATGAGCATTCATACGAATACCCTAGTGGAACAACATCTCTTTCCTCAGCATTCCATAAGATCACTTTCACGAACATGAAACAAAAGATTCTTTGTCATTTATCAAGATACTTGTGTATAAACACAAACTTTTGGTACCTTGACATTTTTGATCATATTAACACTTATGCTCCCCCTACACATGTGCGGTCGTATAATCGAAAGATGTTTAGAACATGCATGGATTTAGGACTTTAGCATTTTAGAATCAATTTGAATCATTTAATTATCGATTTACATGTTTTAAGTCACTCCCTCTCCCACGATCAAAGTATGAAACTTGTGATATGGTTTTGATCTAGAATGGACTTTAAACTGTAATCAATCTCCCACTCAAAGGATGTAGGTGAGGTGAAATAGCATCAATATCAAGTGAGTAATTGACGGCATGACTTTTAGTGATACCAGACAGGAATGATACTGCAATCTGTCTTGAACTTTGTAAGCGGTTGGTCGTGTCAATCTTGCAGCAATAGAATCAGCAACAGTACGTCCTTTTGACCTGCAACAACTGTTAGAAATACTGATTCTCCCCCTCAAACAATGACCCGTGTCAATGTTTGATTTGGTTAACCCGAACATGTTTGATAAAACAAGTTGTTTATGAGAAAAATGGTTCGGGGCTTAGACAACTTCTTGTCTGTGGAAGAAATAATGCACTGAAACGTACATTAAATCTCTGGGTTAAGACCGGGTTACAGTCGGAAATAACTGCAAGCCATTTATCTAAAAAAAAAATTTAAAAAAAAAAAAAAACATGATACAATGCTTTAGCATTCAAAAAATACCAGATAACCCCTTGGAACCAGCCTTTCGATCACTAAGTTTACAATCAGTAAACCTAGAGATCATAGTAACTTTGGAACTAGAACTAACGCTCGGGGTAAGTTCTAAAGGCTCAACAATGGGTTCCACTATCCTAGTTAAAGGACAGTTATCATACAACGCGAAATGTCGTCCAGTGGGTTTCCACTGAGGCTTAACACTACCAACAACCTTTCCAATTGGTCTCCAAGCTGTCTTAGTAGTGTTCACATTATGATTTCTGGTTGCGTTCTAAACCTTCTTAGTATGATTCACACTATGTTTGGCCTGGGGGGTTTTGGTATTCACAGACTTCAAAGAACGAATCACAAACTGATTATG
>BQNB010048970.1:2388-23595 GCA_026074375.1 Tanacetum coccineum | reverse complement strand
TGACTAGATTCCGCATAATCTTTGATATTCACTATCAAAGTTTCTATCATAGTTGTTTTGGATTTATTCAATATAACTTAGGATTTTACAAGCTAAGTAAGATCTATTCTATTGGGATCAACAGAGCATGCATGTCTATTTCGTCGTTACAGCCATGTATGCATGTCTCAGCTGCCTCGTTAGTTTATGACTTTTGGTGAAAGTTAGAAGGTCCCTACCCTATATGATTCTTCATCCTAACCGTTGGTTAAATTCAAATGAGGATGTGATCGAGCACACATGTCTAATCCGTCGTTGCATCCATGTATGTGTGCTTCAGCTGCCTTGTTGGAATGGTACTTCTGGTGAAAGATTGAAAAATGATCAACCCTAAGCCTTATCATACAAACCCATATTTACCTTTATAAACTTGTTACTCTTTAGCTTTAGCGGTGGATATGTGTATCCTTTCCAAGCTTATGATAGAATGCTGGCACAACCGAGTAATTGAGTGAATTACTTACATGTTACCATATAGATTAGTTAAGTGATTTGAGTGTTTTCATCTTCCTATTTCGTGAGGTGTTTGGTTATGTACTTGTAATAGATCAAATAAATGCTTAACAGAAAATATCCTTAGGGATACATTTTTATGATCTTCTAAAGTGTTATTCCCACTTCAATAGATCGAATTCCTTAAGCTTTTTAAGGTTTAGTTATATTAGATAAATCTAACACAACTATAGTAGAAACTATGTTTGAATGTATTAAAGATTATGCCGAATCTAATCTTTAATATTAAGAAGAATTATCAATGAAACAGTAATGAACACAAAATTTAACAAATAAGCTCTAATATTAATAATAATACGAATACTCTCAAAGTATTAGGGTTACAAAGACCTTGAAGCTATGAAAATTAATAAAAGATAATAAAAAAGATAATATCAAACTCTATGCCTTAGGACCTCCTTTTATACACCAAGGAGTCCTAGTCGGCTTACAATACTTCCCTAAGTATCTAAAATCTTTTCTATAAGCAACTAATAAATATCATATAAGCAGTACTAACTAGCAGCATTAACTTGATATTCACTAGCAGTAGTAACTTCAAGATTAGTTTCACTAGCAAGCATTATATTCAGCTGAGCTAGTCTTATCTGGTACTAGCAGTAGTTCATACTAAGATTAGGCATATTTTCTTTGAAGTTCATCAGCAATACTAATATTCACTAGCAGTACTAACTGTGTACTAGCAATAGTAATCAAAACACCATCAAGAAGACTTTTAATCCTAACATAGTTTTAAAGGTGTATACTATGTTGGTGTTTTGTAGGCCGTCTTAAATGCTAATAATGCATCGTTAAGTTTTTTTGACCAATCTTTAGGATTGTACCCCACTGATCTCTCTAGGATACACTTAATAGCCATGTTAGTAACTTCAGTTTGTCCATTAGATTGAGGGTGATATGCCGTGGATAATTTATGAGCCACACCATATATTCGTAAAGCTTTTTCAAGCTGAGAATTACAAAAATGTGTCTCTCTATCACTAATCAAAGCTTTAGGAACTCCAAACCTAGAAAATAAACTTCTTAAAACTTAACCACAACACGCGCATCATTCGTAGGTAACGCTTGAGTTTTAACCCATTTGGACACATAATCTACAACTACTAATGTGTATTTATTACCTCAAGATTGGGGAAATGGTCCCATAAAATCTAATCCCCAAACATCAAAGACTTCGCATACCTGAATGTTATTTTGAGGCATTTCGTTCCTTGAAGATATGTTTCTTGATCTTTGACATGCATCATATCGTCTTACGTACTTATTATCATCCTTAAAGATACTAGGCCAATTAAATTGTGGAAAACTAGAAGGGGGGTTGAATACTTGAACCGTCTTTTTAATTTAAGGTTTTAAAGTGTTTGTAAAAATTCTAGATTCGACTTTATGTGAATTCAATTCTTGCACAATATAAACAATATACCTATCTAAACAATTAATAAGATAGTATGAGAAAGTAATGCAAGACAAGAGATAAGAGTAAGAACAATCAAACCACAACGCGAGGATTTTAATGGTTCTGCATCGAAAGACCTCTTTCGCCTCTACTCACTCCCCAAGCACCTAACTCAAGAGTTTCTTCACTATGTAAATCCAAGCTCCTTTATGGCGGAGAAAACTGTACACAACATTGCTTACACCAATTTATAACACAAAGCTAAATGTCGAGTTCTAATCTTAGCTAGAACCAATCTATCACAACACAACTTCACGACTTGTTCATGACTTCATGACTTCTTCACAACTTCAAGACTTCTTCACAACACTACTTATATCACAACTATCTAGCACTACTCGGTAATATCACTACGATCTAACTATACTTAAAAAGATCGCCAAGATCTAGGCAACTACACACTTTACAAAAAATTTACAAAAGATTTACAAGTTATGATATGAATGCAATAAGATTGCAACAACACACAAAGGTGTAATACTTCTTCACTTGATGATAGAAGTATTCTTCTCTTGCACTTGAGGAATTGAGCTTGGATCACTTAGAAACAAAGCTTTATGATTAAATGATCAAAGAATTTTAGAGAGGATATATAGGATTGTTTTTGGCTGAAGAATGTATGAGTGCAAATAAGGTGAGAAAAATTTGTAGCAAAAAGTCCAGTATTTATAGACAAACTGGGGAGGTTTTACACTAAGGGCGGGTCCCCTTAAATAGGTGGGCAGTCCCCTTAAAATTAACAGGGTCGCTCGTGTATTTAAGGGGGCCGCCCTAGGCTAGGGCCTCCCCAGTTTGTCTTTTGTATAGAGAGAAATTTCTGGAACTTTTCTAGCCATTTTAGGTCTGAAAATTTGAATTTCAAAATGTTTATTTTGAATAAAACATTTCTTTTATTTGTAGAAATTTGTTTTGTATGTTTATTAAAAATGTTTACAACATTTATAAAAGTTGAGGTTGAATAAAAATTTTCTTGATCGTTAAATGCTATTAGCATTTATTTATTCATTTACCTATTAAGTGTTAGTTGATATATTATCGAATGAAAATTTAATTTACTACTATTTACTTGTTACGTTTAATTTTACATTGAACGTTTTTATATTTTGTGATTATCAAAAACGTAAAGATGTGAAAAAAGAATAAACATATTGATATATGTTTTTAGGCATTTTATTCTTGTCAACATCTCCCCTTTTTGATGATTATACAATTTTAAAACTATTAAATGTATTCTTATTAAAGTTATTTTTTAACACAAGTTTTTTAGTGAGTTTCATGACATTTCTCCCCCTTTTGTAGAATCAAAAAGACATCGTCGAGAATTGCTGGTTAGATCAACGGAATAATTGCTCCCCCTTGATGTGTACTTTCCCCTTGTTCGAGGGCACCAAGGAATCTAGATGTGGTTTCTTGGCTACAAAAAGGAGTTAGAACAATACAAAAATTTCTAACATGTAGCAAGAAAGAAGGAAAAATATGAAAAGTACAAGCAAACATCAAAGCAAAATATGCTTTATTCATTTAGGACAATGTGTGTGAATAACACACAAGCATACATAAATAGAAAAACAAATATGCTTTAGAAGCATATTAATACATCATAAAAGAAAATCCTAAATAGCCATAGAAGGATTTTTGACCGGCATATTACGAAGTTAGTTGGTTGTTGATGGAGAGTTTGGAGCAGAGGTAGTTGTGGAAGGGTAATCTCTTTGAACTCTAAGTGGTGGATGTGGTCGAGTAAGGAGGAATTCAATCCAATTGATATCCTTACTTAAAGCAAGGAATTGTTTTTGGGTGAAGATGCAACAAGAGCAATACCCAACATGGGTTTCAACTTGGTTCATGTTGAGAGTGTGTGGTAGGTTTGGAGAGTAAGGTGATGAGGGAATGTTGTTTTATTGTTGGGAGAGATGCATGGCCAAGAGGTTTGATAGGTCTTGTAGTTGATTAATGTCATCAACTAGGCTTTCTCTACTTGGAGATAGAGGTGATGTGTATTGAGTTTGGTTGTCACTTTGAGGTGGAACTTGAGTGTGAGTTTCATGTGAGTTGATGGGTGAGATGGGAAGTGGAGGATGTGAGACAACTTGTTATGATATGAGAGTGTCCTTAATGTAAGGAGTTTGGTTGTCACTTTGAGATGAAGCTTGAGTGTGAGTAACATGTGAATTGATGGGTGAGATGGAAAATGGAGGATGTGAGACACCTTGTGGTGATGTGGTAGTGTTCTTGATGTAAGGATTTGGTAATGCTTGATTGGGGTGATTGTTTTCTTGAGATGGTTGATGAATAGTGAGTGGTTTTGGCATTTGTGTAGGTAAGTTTACATTGAGCCCATTGGATGTGTTACAAGGGTTTAGTTTCTTCCTCTAAATGGGTTTCACACTCATTTTTGCTACCCTTAATGGTTTGGATGTGGGTTTGTTAGGAGATGTCATTGGTGAGGATGATTGTGATGATGATGGATTAGAATGTATTTATAGTGGAGGAAAGGTTTAAATTAGGAAGAATGAACATTTAAAGGATCAAATCCAAGAAATGTTTGTGAATTTAAAGAAACAATAGCTAAGTCTAGAGGGTATTTGGTTAAAAGGAGATGAAAAAACTATTTTACCCGCGTTTGCCTAGGCCGGTCCCTTTAAAATTAAGGGGGTCGCCCTTTATGAATTAAGGGGGCCGCCTACTGGCATTTCCCAGATTTCCTAAAATTTGATTTTTCTTAAAATTTTGTGTGCGGGTTTCTGTTTTGGTGGATAATTTGCAGCAAGTCCATCCTTTTATGGCAATTAAGATTTTTAGCACATAGCACTTAAGCATTCAACATTCTACATATGTATAACAAGATGTAGGGTAACCTATTTCACATAATTGTGGCATATACTTTTATATTAATTGAAGATCATAAGGGTGAAGAACATATGAAATAGTAACTAGATATAATACACAAAGAATTTTCCTTGATAAGGGGGGTAAGTTAAAAAACAATTTAGTGCATATCCTAGTGTTGTGCCTATTTGCGACAAATGTAGAGTAGCGGATTATTTTCGACTCTAAGTACATTGTAAAACTGAGAAATAATTCATGTGCTCCTTGATTTAATTTTGCTCATCCAAGATTGTCGTAAATATATATTAGATTATATACTTTTGACAACAAGTAAGAGAACATTATGCATATGTGAAAAATGTTTTTAGCATATCTCAATAACATGTAATAGTTGATTTTCATGTGCTTCTAGTTGTGAGAAAGACTTTTTGGAAAATAATAGATTGAGATTATTGTGTATATGTATAATGATATATGCATTTGGATAGGAGGATTTGTAAAAGTTTGCTTATAGACTTTTCCTAATCTTGTGTTTTATGCAAAATAGAAACCTAGACACAGAGAGAAAAAAAAAGAAAAAAAAATTGTCAGTCAGGTGGGTGGTCCCCTTAAAGTCTGGGTGGTCCCCTTAAAATTAAGGGCGCTGCCCTTTATGAATTAAGGGG
This sequence comes from Tanacetum coccineum, assembly GCA_026074375.1. NCBI lineage: Eukaryota > Viridiplantae > Streptophyta > Magnoliopsida > Asterales > Asteraceae > Tanacetum > Tanacetum coccineum. The sequence continues at coordinate 18,093 of BQNB010048970.1, read as the reverse complement.
GCCACCCCCTGTTAAAAAAAATTCTTAGATTTTTGACAATTGGTCCATTGATGATTATCATTTCATTATTATGCCGAAAACTTAATCAATTTGTTCCATCATTCCTAGACCTAGATGTAAGTAGATAAAAGGCTCATGTTTAAGTGGTTTAGTTAGAATATCGGCTACGTTGTCTTCTGATGAGACCTTTTCTATAGAGATATTTCCTTTTTGAACATTATCGCAAAGGAAGTGATGGCAAATCTCAATGTGTTTTGTTCGTAAGTGTTGAACGGGATTCTTACTTAAGTATATAGCCCCTTTGTTATCACACATTATTGGAATGTCATCTAACCTAACGCCATAGTCTGTGAGAGCTTGTTTCATCCATAGAGCTTGTTGACATGCCTTTCCGGCACTTATGTATTCCGCTTCGGTTGTGGAGATGGCAAGAGTGGTTTGCTTCTTCGAAAACTAAGATGTTAGACAACATCCCATAAACGTGCAAACACCACTAGTGCTCTTGTGATCTACGTAATCTCCCGCATGATCCGAATCCGCATAAACTATTATTTCTATGCTGGATACATTAGGATACTAATCCTATGATAGTTGCCTTTAATGTATCAGAAGATACGTTTAACCACTTCTAGGTGAGAGGTTTTAGGATCCTCTTGAAAGCAGGCGCAAAGGCAAACACTAAACATGATATCGGGTCTACTTGCCGTTAAGTTTAATAACTACTATCATGACCTCTATAATTTGGTATTATCTACTAACTCACTTTCTTCGTCTCTTGTGAGTTTGGTTTCCGTAGACATAGGAGTTTTTATTGGCTTAGAGTCTTCTAGTCTAAATTTCTTAAACATTTCCTTAATATATTTTGATTGATTAAAAATATTCCATCATCTAATTGTTTTATTTGTAATCCTAAGAAGCAAAATTTGTTCCCCATCACTAATCATTCGAACTCTATCATGCATGATTTGGCAAATTCATCACACATTTCTTGACAGTTGATCCTAATTATAAGTCAATCAACATATATTTGGACAATAATAAGATTGGAGTCTTTCTTTTTAGTGAAGAGTGTGTTATCTATCATTCCCATGGAATAATTAATTTTAATAAGAAAGTCTTTTAATCGATCGTACCAAGCTTTTGGGGCTTGTTTTAGACCATAAAGAGCTTTCTTAAGTTTATAGACATAATTAGGTTTTGCGAAGTCAATGAATCCCGAAGGTTGTGCCACGTAAACCTCCTCATTGATAAAACCGTTAAGGAATGCACTCTTCACATCTATTTGGTATAACATAAAGTCTAGTGCACAAGCATAAGCCAAAAGTATTCTTATGGACTCTAGTCTAGCTACAGGTGCATATGTTTCGTCATAATCAATTCTTTCTTGTTGATTATAACTTGCGCGACTAACCTTAGATTGTTTAGTTCGACACAATTTTCTATCGTGTATATTTCTATATACCCATTTTGTACTATGATGGTCATTCCATGGGATTTGGGACTAGTTCCTAAACCTTATTTATTTTAAATTGGTTTAGTTTCTCTTGCATGGCCATTACCTAATTTTCATCTTTTAATGCCTCATTTATATTTTTAGGTTTATAGTGGAAATTATAAGCAAAGAAATTGCTTTTTTCTTGAGCTTGCAAACCTAAGAGTTCGTTGATTTAGATAACCAATACGTTTCTTAGGGGATGAGTTTTAGATTCTTTAATATTTATAATTTGATTATTTTCTAATGAGATGTCTTCAAGATCATTGCCTATGGTTTTTGTTTTACTAACCTCAATAGCTTCTTCTTTGACTAACTCATCATCTTCTAATGGTGATGTTTTAGGCAAATGAGGAGTTTCATCGAAAGTTACATTCATGACTCTTCAACTTTCATTATTTGTTTGTTATGTATTATGTAAGCTTTACTATTTTGCCAATATCCTAGAAAGACACCTTTGTATGACTTTGGGTCGAACTTGGTGAGGTAATATTTTGTAGTAAGAATAAAACATTGACTTCCGAATACTCTAAAATAGTTAAGATTTGGTTTTCCTACCTCTTAACAACTCGTATGGAGTTTTTCCTAAAATACGTCTAATGGAAACTCTATTAATTATATAGGTTGACGTATCGACCGCATTACACCAAAAATTTTGAGGAATGGATTGTTCGTTTAACATGGTTCTATTCATTTCTTGTAGAGTGCGATTTTTTCTTTCTACTACCCCATTTGATTGTGGAGTACGAGGATCAAAAAAATTGTAAGATATCCCATTTAAATCATAATAGTTTCTGAATTGTACTTCATTATCAAATTCTCGACCATGATCCATTCTAATTGATACAATGGAACATCCTAATTTGTTTTGGATCATTTTGCTAAATTTTTGAATTTTTCAAGGCTAGGTTTTATTTGCTAAAAATCTAGTCCATGTGAATCGAGAATAGTCATCTATGATTACTAAGGTGTAACGATTCCCTCCATAACTTTGTATGGCAGAGGGGCTAAACAAATCCATATGAAGTAGTTCTAAGCATCTTGTTGTTGAAAATATATTTTTAGCCTTGTGACTTGCATGAGCTTGTTTTCCAATTTTGCAAGCATCACAAAAATGTCGGTCGTATTTTAGTTTGGGTAGGTTTCTAACTAGTTCTTTAGATGCTAATGATTGAATTAATTGCATATTAGCGTGACCTAATCTCCTATGCATAGTGTGGAGTTTTCTTCCATTGTTGCAAGGCATTTTTTGTTTCCGGTTATTTTAGTTATCATTTCATATATCTCATTTCCTAATTCCTTTACTATTAACCTTTTCATCTTGATTATTTCGGGCCTATCGTGTTAGTAAATATTAACTTTGCATTTGTTATCACATATTTGTCCACAATAAGCAAGATTGTTTGTTAAGTTTTTTCATGCTCACATTTTTAAATATTAGGGAGTCTTGAAACATTCGTACCTTTGCTATGATTTTACCGCGCATGTTGCTTACAATGATTACGTTCATCCGTTGTGTATGCTTATGTATGAAGAAAACAACTTTCGATTACTGGTTTATGTTTTGGATCCATATCTTTAATCCACTCATTGGTTCCAAGTTTGTTCCTAAGCTTATTTCATCTGGTGCTTGAGCTACAAGAACATGTTTCTTCTTATAGTCTATCTATTTCATCTTCTCCATTATTGCTTCATGTTCCTCGAATAAATGCTCTTTGATCATTGTTCTTTGGCGGCTTTGAACATTCACCAATGAGGTGATTTGGATCACCACATCTAAAACATTTTCTTTTCACTTTTTCCATAACATCATTTTCTACTTACTTTGGAATGTTTTTCTATTCGCCTCGTGGTTGTCAAATCAGTGTTTCATTATTGTTGCTTTAGAATTATTTAAAGGAACAAACCCTTTACAAGCTAAAGGTTAAGATCTATTCAGTAAACGATCCAACACCTTTGAAGATGTGTCTTCATTGTTTCCTTGCTTCCTAGTGTTGTCTTGATTTCTGAACTGACCCTCCTTGTTCCTTGGTGCTCTACACTCCCTTGCAAAGTGTCCCATCTTATGACAGTTAAAACACTCTACCTTGGATTTATTATACCCAGCAGTATCATTAGTACCAGCAGTACTAATATATACTCACGGTAGTAACATGTACTAGCAGTCTTAACATTACTACAAGCAACACTAACTACTTAGCTTATATTTCAGTCTTCATCTCTGAGCTGTCTTAACTTCAACTAACAGTTGTAACTTTATACTAACAATACTAAATTATACTAACAGTAGTAACTAGCTGTGGTAACTTTTACACTACCAGTACTAACTACTTAGCATAATTTCCATTATGTACCTGAGCAGTAGTAACTCTAATAATCCTTGAAGTCTTTTAAGTCCCAACAGCATTATAAATTACCATTTTAGCTTCATTAGTTTTTGCATGTTTCTTTTTAAGATCATCGTTTTGTTTATGAAAAGGTACAACTTCATCCTTTTTAGTTTCAGGATTATTTTAAATAGGAGGAAAATCACCATCGGTAATAACATGCCAAAGATCTAGATCTTTTGACTTCACATAAGTTTCGAATCTATTTTTCCAATAAATAAATCCATCACTTTCAAATAGTGGTGGTCTTTGCATAGATTGCCCTTCTAAATATTTTTCCGATTCCATAGATCGATTCAAGTTTTAAAATACAATTTATTTTAAAAATCTTGTTTGACGTGGCTCTTGATACCAATTGTGGAAAACTAGAAGGGGGGTTGAATAGTTTACCGCTTTTTAATTTAAGGTTTTAAAGTGTTTGTAAAAATTCTAGATTCGACTTTATGTGAATTCAACACTTGCACAATATGAACAATATACTTATCTAAACAATTAATAGGATAGTATGAGAAAATAATGTAAGACATGGGATAAGAGTAAGAACAATCAAACCACAACGCGATGATTTATAGTGGTTCGGTAACGAAGCACCTCTTCACCCTACTCCACTCCTCGAGCACCTAACTCGAGATTTTTCTTCACTATGTCAACAAGCTCTCTTATGGCGGAGAATACCTTACACAACTTTCGATTATCTTGATTTCCGACACTAAGCTAGATGTCGAGTTCTAATCTTAGCTAGAACCAATCTACCACAACTTCACAACTTCACTACACAACTTTGCTTTACCACTTGATCACGACTACACAACTTCTTCACACCTTAGTGTTCTTCACACCACTACTTCACCAAGCCACTACTATAATCACACCTAACTAACACTACTGGGAAAGATCACCAAGATCTAACTATACTTACAACAATCACCTAGATCTAACAACTATACAACTTTACAAGATTTACAAATGATTTACATGTTATGATATAGATGCAATAAGATTGCAACAACACACAAAGTGCGGCGTACTTTTCCATCAGAACTGAAAAGTGCGGCGTACTTTTCCAAATGTGCGGCGCACTTGTAAAAAAGTGCGGCGTACTTTTCCATCAGAACTGAAAAGTCGGGCATTTAATGAAGACATCATTTACACCTCAAGTGCGCCAAACTTATTTGTAAGTACGCCGCCCTTGGCCCCCGAAACAGCCTATATAAGGCTCCTTTGCCTCTCATATCTCACACAACTCTCACACACAATTCTCCATTCGTTTAGAACACTCCAAGTGGGTGTTTTTGGTGATAAAGGCCTGAGAACCTTTGATCCAAACCACCTTGATAACACAAATCACCACCATCATTAGAATCAAAGTTCTTGAAGAAGTTGGATAGTCTTGGTTAAAGTTTATCATTGTTCTTAGGTTTTGATCCATCAAAGAAGCATAGTTGTTGTGTTATTTCGAATCTATAAGCGATTGTGACGGAATTGTTCATAGTTTCCGGATTTTGCTTTGAATATAATAAAGTGTTATTGGGAAATTCTTGTGAAATCACCATACTTTGCTCTTGGAATTGGTATGAATCTTGTTACTCTTTTGAATATAATCTTTGTTGAATCCATGATGAATGTTATGTGTTTTGTTACTCTGATCATGGAGTAGTAATCTTATGTTTGTTTGGGCATATTATGATCTTTGATATGGAGCGTTTGGATATGTGTTTATTGAAATGGTTAAACATGATTTTCTAAGTGTAAAGGCCGAAAGGATATTTATAAAATTATGTTTTATCATTCCACCTAATATATTGGTTATAATAAGTTATAAAGACCGAAAGGATTTGTTATTATTAATCACTAGTTATATTTAAAGGCCGAAAGAATTTATAACTTGTGATAACTTTATTTTCTAAACTTATAAACACTATCCTAAACACTTCATTATCCAAGTGATCATTGCCTAAACAAACATACCTTAATCATTTGATTGAATCATCCTTTTATTGCTTTCTTTGCAATAGTCAATTTATGTACGTTTTGGTTAATTTGATCCGTGACAATCTTATTAACCTTAGCACCTTAATTACAAACTGTGAAAACTTCAATTCCCGTGGAACGACCTGGACTTACCTAAAGCTATACTATACACGAACGGGTATACTTCCCGAATGTTGTGTTTTTAGTAAAATCGGTATTTCTAGTATTATAAATTTAAAGCTTGGAAAACACACATCAAGTTTTTGGCGCCGTTGCCAGGGAAGTGTTTAAGTTGTTATTAGTTTGTTGCTTATTTCTGGTGCTATTTTGTTTCAAAAAAAAATCCAAACCCGCCGTACCGTTTTCTGGCAAACGGAAACCAAAAATCATTTTTCTCCAGGAAGTTCGCCGCACATCTTATTTGTGCGCCGATTTTCTTGTAAACCCAGAAAGTACGCCGCACTTTAACCAAGTACGCCGCACTTTCTGCAGATTTTTCACAAACAGAATTTTGTTTCAAAAACCAAAACCAAACCCCCCTAATCTGCTAGTCTTAGGTTCTATAATCATTTGAAATTGTATTTTATCTGATTATATGCCTTGTGTATTTGTAATTATCTGGTTTATCATTATATTCGGAAAAAACACATAAAATTTCTAGAAAAGCCGGCGCACTTTTCCTAAAGTACGCCGTGCATATCCAAAAAAATCTTTTATTTATTTATCCTTATTCGTTATGTACAATTAAACTAAAATATATCTAATATATATAAAAATCTATATAAAAAATATAAAATATATGAAAATAATTTATTTTATTTTGAATATTATCCTATTAGCCTTAATTATATATATATAAATATCTTTTTGCAAAATACTTAAAGTATGTATAAATCTCTTATCTTTCGGAAAACAACTAGTAAATCTAATATATAAATTAAACAAAAATTTAAAAACAAAGACTTATAAGATTAAAACTATCCAGAAAGAATCCATTCAGATCGAATCACACAAATCTTTCATCGAACATCCTATCGTTAATGACTTTGTCGTTATAAATATACCTGAAGAGGATGTTGAACCTAAACAGATAATTCTTGATCCGGATGATCAGCCTATGTGGGAAAGTGCTAAGACTGTAGCACCGACTCCTAATTCTGCCATTGTTCAAATCGATGTTGATGACAACTTTGTTATTAACAATACTCACTTAAATATGATTCGGGAAAATAAATTCGATGGTTATCTGCAGGCCGATCCGCATGACCACATCCGTGAATTCCTCGCAATCTGCGACATGTTTAAATATGGTGAAACTCAAAGTGAAGCTGTCAAGCTCATGATATTTCCCTATTCCCTATCCGATAAAGCTAAAACCTGGTTTAACGAACTCAATGAAAAGTCTATAACATCGTGGGATCAAATGAGAAAAGTTTTTATAACAGATTCTTTCTACCTTCATTGTTTCACCGTCTTTTACTCGAAATCAAAAATTTATCTCAAAACGTATGTGAAAGTCTAATCGAAGCCTGGTTATGACTTAAGAACATGCTTCGAAAATGTCATGGGCACGGTCTGACCAAAGGAGCTATTATTCAAATATTCTATCACGGTCTAGACGAACCACTTAAAGAATCCTGGACATAACGGCTGGAGGAATCTTCCTCTACAAAAGTCCAAATCAAGCTTTTTAATTTCTCGAGGATAAAGTCCTTTTCGAACATTATTGGCCCATTAAATCTAAAAACGAACATCATCGAAAATCTGTTGCTTTTGCCGATGGAAGTGATAGTAATACTGATAACTCTTGATTTATGAAAAAATTGAAGGCTATGGATTCTCAAATTATAAGCTTAAATGAAGAATTGCAAGATATACGTAACAAATATAATAAGCTTAGAAAGGGAAACACTTCTAAGAACAATGACACGCCGATGTGTGAACATCATGAAGCAAATTTCATCCGATCTGAAGATCATCAAAATCAAATTTCTCATGATTCGTATTCTCGTCAATCCCTTCATGATCCTAATGATTCTGAGAAATCACTCACAGAATTAAACAATGATGTGAGAAAGGACCTCAAAGATTTCAAAAGATGTGTCCGTAGCATGAGAACTGTTCATGATAAACTCTATGACAGAGACGATGGCAAAACAACCGGTATTTTACCTAAGAAAAAGTCTAAAACCGTCAACCAAGAACCTCAATCTAAAACAGATCTTGAAAAATCAATGACATTTTGGAATATAATTAATACTATATTTTGGATGATCAAAGAGTTTCAAATAATATGTTTGTCAAAAACAATGTTAAAGATATGATTTTAAAGATGAAGCAGAATGAAAAGAATTTCCAAACTATCTTTAAAAACATGGAAAGAAAAATGAATGAGTGGTCGAAATCTCAAAACATATCTTCAGAACAAACCGATAAGATTGAACCACAACCTCCTCCTCAAGCTCACACCGAGCAAGTGAATGTCGTATTCACCAGGAGTGGAAAGTCCGCTGATTCTCCGAAAACTCAAAAAGATCCACCACCTCCTATCATCGTTGACAATAAAACTAAAAAAGATAAACCTAATAAGACAACAAAAAAGGCTATCACGTGGTAAAAACAAATGAATATCCATTCCGCGAGTACATACCAAAAATCCCATATCCTCAAGCTTTAAAAGTGGATCATTCCCACTTGAACCATATCATAAAAGAATCTTAAATCAAGTTAAGTATAATAATAATAATAATAATAGTAGTAATAGTAAATAATAATAATAAACCTATAAAGAACTAATATATATATATATATATATATATATATAACAAAAAAAACTTTGCAGTCTTTAAGTATGTCACGCATTCGGCCGGTGTGTCGCGTATCTCGATTTCTGCATCCAAAAAGAAATTTATCGAACTTTGTGGGTGTGTTTACTGGAAACCCTCACGAGAGTATAACTCATCCACTCGGGCCACTGAGGGGTTTAAAGGCTTGTTGCATACGCTAAATGCAACCGTGGTGCCTATGAAAGTGCGCTTTTGTATTTAATGTTTTTCTTGTAGTTGTGTTTATTATGCAGATTAAATAAAACAGGTGGAGCTTGGTGGTTGACATTTTACACTTAGAGACTTATATAATTGGAGTATTACATTACATGTGGTAGAATACACACGCTTGGTGCTTCGTTTCGTGCCATATCCTTTATAATTCAGCCAAGCACTTATGAGCCCCTGGAAGTTTCAATTTTACGCATAATGCTCTACTTAAGTGTGGAGGAGCTCTCGCTCCTCACAAAAAAAGAACGTAATGGAATCACTCAAGGATAGCTCCAACGTAGCTATATCTCTCTATGCCCTGGGAAGTACCGTTTTCCCTTATTTTTCCCTATTTTCTATATTTATCAGTTCTCGCATTGAGGGCAATGTTCAACTTAAGTGTGGAGGGGTAGCAAATAGGAAAAATTAATCATGTCCCTCCATGTTTGCCCTGTAGAAATTTTCAAATTTTCAACTGATATTTTCTGGAAAATTAAAAAATTAATATATACTTTCCTTTCAAAATTAAAAATGCATACGCTTAGTAAGGCACATCCAATCGGATTGACATTTTAACTAGCACAAAATCAACCCACTTAAATTGTAAGGTTCGCCTCTAGATCTGAAAGAATTCGGGTATCCGTCTTTGATACCCAAGATAATTTTTGCCTTTAGCTTGTTCGAGTTAGGGTTTGAATGCAGTTATATGTGTCCATTCTATCATTACGGATGTGTACGTATGGTCTATTGTTATTGGTATAAAGTTATATGAGTGGGCCGGTAATTTAGTAGCTCTAGAACTTGTGCTTGATAATCATTTACTAGACCGCAGTGAGGTTAATTTATAGACAAAGTCGTATGATAAGAGGTGAAATAAATCCCTATGTAATCATGTATCTGTAGCACTCGCTTTTAGTGTTGAGATCCCCAAAGTATCCCAAGAGCAAGAAAAATATGCTCGATGAAGAAGAAGTTTTGTGCCAGCCTTAGCTATCGCAATATCTGGGATGAAAAAAAATTATTAATGAAAAAAAAAGTTTGAAGTATAAGGCAAAGTTCTGGTACATGGAATCGAGTTATGCTGCTCACCTCTGTCGTTATCATGTTTTGCCTCTTTGAGATTTCTGTCTAGGTGCTCACGCCGCAATGGGCATGTTTATGTGTCTAGTACAAGAGATTTATGTCTATAGTGGTCCTCACGCCGCAACGGGCATGTTTTGTGTTAGTACAAGCATATAGTAGAGTACTCCTTAGGATTATGTCTGTGGAATTGAGTGACTTTACAAATATAAAACCCTATCCGAGTGACTCGTGTGAATTAAAAAACAAACACTTCCCCTATGTGAGGTGCTCTGTTATATGTCTATGCCTGAAAAGTTATAAAATTGGTAAACACTTATTAATGCTAAAATGGTTTTTTCTCCATGTGATGATAAATGATCTTGTTTTCTCGCTTTAAATGCTCGAGAGTCTAAGCATGTTGCTAAGTGTGGTAGGGATTTGAATAACGCCTTAATTTTACATGTTTTTCGACGCATTATTTATATAATATTGATAATTTCTCGTGAATTTGGTACATATAATCAAGGTATATTTGCTATTATATGTTCTAGGTAGTTGTCATGAGAAAAACAGAAGAAAACATGGAAGATTATTTTATGCTTAACACGAAGTAATAACTCAAAGTTAATGATCTCCCGACTCACCTCTTCCTGTTTTGGTCAAAAACTCCGGTCATTAAAGATCTCGTTTGATGCGATTCTGGTGGCCACGCGAAGAGAATTCAATTATCTATAACTTTAAAAAAGGCCAAGTGCTAAAGTTGCAGAAAGTGCGGCGGTTTTACCCAAAGTGCGGCGCACTTTTCAGTCTGTTGAAAAATTAAAGGCAATTAAATGTTAAGTGCATTTGTGCGGTGCACAAATAAGTTTGTGCGGCACACTTTGGCCCCTAAAAAGCCTATAAATACCCTCCTTGGCTCCCTTATTTCACACACTCTCACCCTCAAACCCCCAATTCATTTGGAACCATTAGAATAGGTGTTTTTGGTGATCTTGGCTTGACAAACCAAGGAACCAAACACCCCTTCAAACCACCATCATCTACCACTACTATCCACCATCAATTTCTAGATTTTAATCCATCCTAGGAAGTAGTATTGAAGTGTAATTCGAATCTATAAGCGATTATGACAGAATTGTTCATAGTTTTCGGGTTTACTTTGAATATAATATAGTTTTCATTGGGAAAACTTATGAAATCATCAACATTTGCTCTCAAAGTTGGTATAAATCTTGTTTATCTTTTGAATATGATCTTTACTGAATTCATGATGAATGTGATGTGTTTGTTTACTTGGTGTTGATTATGGAAGTCATCTTGTGTTTGTTTGGGCAAAATGTGATCTTAGATATGGAGCGTTTGGATGTGTTTATTGAATTAGTAAAACATATTTTATATAAGAAAATAGGCCGAAAGGTTTCTTTATACATGTGTTTTATCAATCCATCTAATATATTAGTTATAATAACTTATAAAGGACGAAAGGATTTGCTTTTATTAATCGATATAATCACTAGTTATATTTAAAGGCCGAAAGGATTTATAACTTGTGATAACTCTATTTTCTAAACTTATAAACACTATTCCAAACACATATTATCTAAGTGATCATTGCCTAAACAGACATACCTTTAATTCATTTTCTTGAAATCATCTTTTTTAATCGCCTTTTATTTGCATTATCTGATATATGCTCATCTCTTGGTTTAATTGTAAGGTGTTTTTCCTAATATGGCCCTAATTAGGATTCGGTTGAGAATGTGTGTTGAAGTATCTACTTTGTTACACCAAAACTTTTGTGGTAACGATTGCTCATTCAACATACTCCTACTCATTTCTTAAAGTGTCCTATTTTTCCTTTTAACCAAGCCATTTGATTGAGAAGTGCGTGGAGCTGAGAAGTTATGTGTAAACCTATTGGCATTACAAAACTATCCAAATTGCACCTTATTATCAAATTCCCTACCGTGGTCGGTTCTTATTGACACTATTGTACATCCTATTTGGTTTTGAATTTTCTTACTAAATATTTCAAATTGATCGAAGGCTTTGGTTTTGTCCTTAAGGAACCTAGTTCGTAACTTCATATAGCAGATGGACCGAAGAGATCCATATGAAGGAGTTCTAAGCATCTAGTCGTTGAGACTATATTCTAAGCCTTGTGACTAGCGTGAGCTTGTTTTCTAATTTTGCTAGCATCACAGAAGTGTTGATCAAACTTAAGCTTAGGTAAGTTTCTAAATAATTCCTTAGATGCTAACAAATGAATAAAATGCATATTTGCGTGACCTAATCTCCTATGCCACAACATGGAAGTTTCATCAATCGTTGCTATACAAATTTGGTCTTTAGGCTTATTTCCTAATTTCATCACATATAAGCCTTTCATCCTAATACCTCTACCTATGACCTTACCATCCTTAGTGATTTTACTATCATGTTCAGAGAAAGTTACTCTACACTTATTATCACATATTTGTCTTATACTTAACAAGTTAAATCTTAAGTTATCTACATGTTCTACATTATCTATTTTGAGAGAGTCATTCGAAATCATACCTTTGCCAATGATGTTACCGCGAAGATTGCTACCAAAAATAACATTACCTCTGGTGTATGCCTTGTAGCTTGAAAAGAGCTTTCGGTTACCCGTCATATGTTTGGAGCATCCGCTATCCTTTATCCACTCATCAGGTTCCAAGTCGACTCTGATAACCTTAAAACTAACCTTTTTGTATATATATATTATAATAAATATATAAGAATAATTTCAAAATTATAATTTGATTATAGTACGATAAGTATTCCGAAAGATTCAAATCAATTGCTTTTGACCAAAGCAATATCAAAAACCCCCCGAGTCGTTCTCCCAACGAGTGCGAATTAAAAATCGGATTACGTTTGTGATCGCGTGAATTGAATGGTTAAAGATTTTTGGAGTTGGATTACTAATTCTACAACTAAAATGCAAAAACGATTAAAGAAAACATAAAAACGAAAGCTAAAAGTGATTAAAATCTAAAAACGAGAACGGGATTCGAAACCCGTTCTTTAAAAAAACAAATTTTATAAAATTAACCTTACGAAAGCAAATTTAATTTTCCTAAGTGCTAAATGATAAAAGAAAATTTTCTAAACAAGAATTATATTTTTTTGACTTTTTAATAATTTTTTATGAATTAAAAACGATTTTAAAGAAATTTAATGATAAAAAATACGGGAAAAATCTGAAAAAATACAGAAAAGTAGTTAAAGTTGTGTTGGTTCTAAGAAAAATAAGAGTTGGAAAAATGGCTTATCTAATAAGCCAGAAATAAGCAAAATGGGCTTATAGGCTAAAACTAAAAAAAAGGGTTAAAAGGAATTTAGGTGCAAACTTGGACAGAAAAGTCCCAATGGCACGTTTGGTAGTGGAGAGTGTGTGTGAGGCTTTGGTATATTAAAGGGGAGGTCCAAGGTTCGAATCCCTGGCCTCCCTTTTTATGAAAACTTTTTTTTTAAAACTTATACATTATGCAAAAATAAGCAAGTTTATAAAACAACGTTTTTTACAAAAATGGGGAAATAAGCACAAAAATAGGGAAACTTAGCGTAACAATTCAAAACATTTTATACTAAGGACCCTAAAGGCTTAACTAATAGCTCCCTTTTGCTTTAAGCACAATAAGCAAGCAATTAGGCAAATAAGCTAAGACTAACCTACACTAACACCTAATAAGCAAATATAAACTAAAATAAGCCAGGGTAAACAAGCAGATAAGCAAAAAGATCAATTAAGCAACAAGGGATAAGATGGTGCAGGGCAGCCTAAGGGACACTTTAGGGGCTTATTTTTAAGCATAAGATAACACTTAATTAAGGCTTAGAGGCTTGAAACCTGTTAAAGTCTGGCTTATGGGCTTTCTAAAAAAGCAAAGAAAACAAATTTTGAAAGACAAATAAGCCGCTAAAAGGGCTTGTGAAAACTGCTGTCACAGTCAGCATATGCTGACTTGGTTTTTTTTCTTAAGAAAAATGTGGCTATTGCAGCCTAAAAATAAGCAAGAAGATAAGCTTTAAATTAAAAACAAAGTTAAAACAGATGGAGTGGGACAGGAAATGAGCTTGTGCTCAAAGTTTCATAAGCTGAAAACAAATTTTACTATCTGAAAAATTGAATTGAAAAGGGCAGTTTTTAACTAAGAAAGACACTAAACCAAAAATTGACAGATTTAAAAACACAAAAGGTAAACTAAAAGGAAACCTAAACTACTACATTTAGACTTTAAAAACAACTTGAAAAAGCTGTTTTAAAAAGCTTCAATCAAACAAGCAGTTTGATACTATTCTGTCACCACAGAATCAAACAACCTTTTGAAAAAACCTTAAAAACAAACTTAAGACTTTAAAATTTTTGAAACCAGTTTAAAACCAACTTAAAAAGGGCTGCCAAAGTTGACAGAATGACCCAAAGGCTTTTAAACCAAATTTGACCTACTTTGGCACCTTGTGCCAAACACCCCTTTAACTTATCAATTCCAAATTTTAAATTGAAAGAGGGTTATTTAAGTTGAGAACTTTAAAGATAACTAACAACCAAGTAAAGTTGAGCAAAAATAAGCAAAAAGAAACAACAAATAAGCAGTAATATAAGCAGATAAGAAATAAGCAGATAAAGGGGCAAATAAGGCAGATTTAACATAAAAACTTAAACAAAGGACAATTAAGCATTAAACAAGCATAAATAGCAACAAATAATAGCAATAAGCAATAAAAAGCAAGAATAAGCATAAAATAAGCAAATGAATAGTAAAATGCAAAAATTGGAAAAAGTAGACTCACAATTGTCCTTAGCTTTTGGCAAGAGTATAAGCTCTCAACAGCTTATAAACCAATCTTAAAGCTTCTCAAGAAGCACTAAACCCATGGCCATCCAAGATTTACCATGCTCCTTGCTTTTCTTGGACATATTTTTATCATTTTTTTGGATTTTTGATATTTTTTTGGACAGAAAATGAAATAAGCTTTCAAATAGGCTTTTAATGTCTTAAAAGCTTATAATAGAGCTTAACAAACAGTATTTAAAAACAAGTAATTTAAATGACAATATAAAAAAACAGTATTTAAAATGGTACAAATTGTTGTTTACAAGCTTTTGACTTAAACAAAATTCTACAAGAGAAAAATAAGCTAACTAGCCCTATATATACTAAGTCTTCAAGTTCTTTCTCTTGTGCTTGTTTGCTAAGAGGCTTCAAGCTGGTGTGTTTGTTATGTGAGAGGAAGTCCCAAAGTAAATCTTGGTCCTTGAATGATCTTGGTCCCCAAGTCTTTTGATCGTGTCCCTTGATTAATTGTCTTCTTCCCTTGTCCAATAGGGAGGTTTGGGATTGCCAAGGTGGCAATGGCTTCTAGTGGGGTGGGGGTGTGATAGTGAGTGATGTTTTGGCTGGTTGGAACAGTAGTCGAGGCTGAGAAATTGATAGGGGAGGTGAATAGGGTATTTGGCGGGAAATTTGTTTTTGGGTTATACAGGGTAAGAGTTTGGGGAGTTGACAAATATCGCCCCTTAACTTGTATAAGTGCTTTGCATGTTAGGTCCTTGAGGTGTTTATAGTTTAGGAGTTTAGGAGTTTTGGCAGATTTGGTCCCTCAGGTTATATAATGGTGTTACAAAGTTAGTCCTATGTGACTAACGAAGGTTAAAGGTGAAAGGGGTATAGGGCTTAACGGGGGTTAAGTAAGGATTGGGCCTTTTAACTGTTTTGGCCCGTTTGGT
>BQNB010048969.1:0-24692 GCA_026074375.1 Tanacetum coccineum | reverse complement strand
TATATGATACTTGATGCAAGATATATGAATTGATAGAGTTTTGAATATATTTTTCGTTGGTAGAATTTTCGTTCAATATTATATAACACAAACAAAAATATTTATGGTCAAAGTTGAGGAAAAAAGACTTAAAAGATTCCATTGTGGACACTTAATATGGGACGGAGGGAGTATATAACAGGAAGCATTTTACCATTTTATGTCACATCATAACGCTATGTCATTACTATTTTTTATATTTTTTTTTGTCAAATTCGTTTTTTAGTTTTTTTTACTTTTGTAAAATTCGTTTTTCAAAAAATTTATAGCCTACAAGATTTGAACTTGAGTTGTTTGTAATATTTAAAAACCACTCAACAACTAGACTAGGTGATTTTTTTATTATATCTTCCAACTTAAAATATATAAGGTCATGCAAAAGATAATTACTTCTATTCTTAAATTTGGTATATATTTTAAGTATTCTTTTTAGATATATACATCACAAAGAAAACGCACCATATCAATATAATCATGTAATTTTATTCTAAAATAATTCAATGATAATTTTCAAAACCCTAAATTGTATCTGGAGCACGGCTTCTTTAACTATAGATTACAAAACCACAAACCCTTCTCATAACAAAAAACGCAGGAACGTAAGGTGCTTATATTTTTTTGAGAGTTATTCCATACTAGAGCATTAAAGAGTTTTAAAGCACCTCTATATCTACACAAGGAAGATGTAAAGCAAACCACGTTCTGTAATTTACCATATATACCTATGTATAACATATGTACGACAATGATAATTAAGCGATTACAAACATCATGAAAAATATTCTAGAAGAAACGGCTGTGTGCTATTTATTAGCTATGGAAACTTCTTTATATCTCATGTGTGAATGGATATTTACAGGTAGTTCGAGCAAAGGAGACAAGGGAGGGCTTCAAAGAAAGAACCTCCTCCACTTGTGCTCAAGGTTGAACAGGGTACGTATGCTAATTGGTGGATTAATCTTCTTTTGATGCGTATACTTTGCATATTTCTAAATCTTTCAATTAAGCTTCATGACGCTGATGTAAGATACATTGATTTTTTAATTGGATTCTAAGTTCAAACTTTTAATGGTCAAAAGACTTATGGTTTTGTAGTATCTAATTGTTGATAACTTATTCAGGGATTAAGAAGAAGCATAAACAAATCTTCTGAACATTCGGAGTGGCTATCTTAGATCCTTTAATATATGATGACATGAGATTTAGAATAAAGATGATATGTTTTTTATACTGTTATTTTTCTTAATGTCTAGATTCATACTAACATTGATACATGTCTCTGGTAAGTTTAAAGATTCCCTTCAGATATGTTTTATTCCCCATTGCAATTGGATTTGAATTATTTTGTATGGCGTATAGTTTTGCTACCGATGTCAATGGCAAGCTAGCTATATCCAATACGAGTCAGCCATAAGCTTGCACCCAAACTATCAGGTAATAACAAATCGGACATATTTTTAAATAAATATATAAATACACAACAATCCTACAAGGGTACACACATCAGATGGTAGAAGACGCAAATGCATTATTATATAATTTTGGTTCCTTCCGGCTTGGGGTAAGGGAGACTCATCTTGCATCATTGTGTATAAAAGAGCATCAATAACCGCTACTAACAAAGATTGGCATGCTAAGAATGCCTACGAGTATGATGACGAGGATGATTTCTCTTTGCCAGAGATATCCCTCTTGTGTCTGAGTGGTATAAACAACATTGGTACGCATAGCTTTCTTAGTAATTCATTTTCTTATTTGATCCAATTGCTTTGCCTATTTAAATTCTTTTTGTAGCCCTCCTTCATATCCAATGAAAGTTAGGGTTAGCTATCAGAAATAGTTGAAATGCTTTGTTTTGAATGTGTTGCATCATAGACCACCAAACGCTCAAAAGAAGAAGCACTTGTTCGTTCACTCCAGGCTACCATGAGTTCCAAACTATAGAACTTGATTGTGCTGAAGCAGGTCTGCAAGTTTGTAAGCAGGGGTACAACATGCTGAATTATAATTGCTGCCCAGGTATAGCATTACTCAATGTTTTGACGTTTAGTGAGTTTGGGTTCAATCTGATAACCCGAGTTCATGTCAATGTATCTCAGTTCAAATTAACATCATGTTAAGTGATTATGAAAAGTGGTATAGTTTCTTATAGAATTGTTTTTTCTTATTAAAGTCGCCTAAAAGGGTTTTAAGAAGAAAAAAAATGAAATACTAACCACTCAGATTCATAACCAAAACTACAATACATAACTCAATTCATTAGGTTGCTACCTGAAGCGTTTCTACAAACGGCTCATTTTTATGTGAGGTTATAACAGGTTGTTATACGAGCATTACAAATTTTTCCAAAGAGCTTCATGGTGCTCCTCCCGCGGAGATGAGAACGGACAAGGCCGCATTCAAACCGCATATACTTGAATGAGAGCATAATTAGGATTTTCGATTCAAATAATTGTGCAAGACGATGTTTGATAAAGTGGATTCAGAGAGTTGTGCAAGGCTTGCATTTTCCTAATCATAAGATTATTGGATATGATCTTAAGAGTTGAATATGCATCTATCTTGCAGGATGAGGTCGAGTATGGAGATTTGTATTGTGCAAGGCGATGTTTGATAAAGTTGATGCTTTTTCTGAAGGGATTGCTTGAACATACGAGTGCAGCTCAACAACAAGTACAATCCACACGTTCACCTTTTGCAATTGATTTAAGGGTGTTAACTGATAATGGTTGTGTTTTTAATGGCCGCACACACACACACACACAACACACACGAGCTGCGTGTTTGAACATTTTTTAACTGTATGCTCATGTTTTTTGTATTCATACTACAGGATCAGTGATTTGTTAATGTGTCATTCAATGATTGCTATCATATCTATTTACCAATTCTAGAATAAAACCAAGTCCAGAAGAATGTGGACGATATAAAAGGCAGGGCAATCACTTCCATTCAAGCAAGAAAGGAGAAACGAGCCAGAGACCAAGGTTGATGCTTTGGATGCCACACACACACAGAGCTACTTAAAGAGGAAAAATTCGATCAATGTTGTTCTTTTACACTATCTGATTCTAGTATAGACACACACACACACACACACAGCACTATTATAATTAAAATTAGTTATTTTTTCCTCACACACATTTCTATACACACATCTTCATAAGTTTTCTAATCAAGAAATCTTAGGATAATCTTTTATCAAATAAATCGGAGCTTTAGAATTGTAATTTGATATGTGGAATGAAATATGAAGTATTGATTTATTAATCATTGGGGGGGTCGTTTAATCACATAATATAAATAGGGCATTTGATTGAAATATTGATATGTGGAATGAAATATGATACATTGCCCCTATTTTCATCAAAGCGTGGATAGATGCTGGAAGGGTGTTGGGTTATGTAGCGGCTGTTCAAGAGTTGCAACAGCTCCGCGAATGCCTATCAGCATCCCATTATTCTTGTCAAATCGATTCTTGCATCCGATCAAAGCGATTTGATGTTCTTTTTGCCATGCAAGGACATCCACTCTGATTTTAATTGCTACCAAATTGGCATCAACAATCATTGATCATCGTCATGGCTGATCAATAATCTTCGTCAGTAATTACTTTATGGATGTACAAGTGAATCCGATGAATAGCGATATGAATGTGAAATAATTTTTTGTAAAGCCCTGAGGAATCGGAAACGAGCACACTGATACCAATTGATAACGAACCAGATATAATATAGAAATTTGATAAAGCAAAATAAACAAGATAGATAATTTATATTGATGGATAAACAGACAATGATTAATAAATCAAAATACATCATATTCAATTCCACATACATATAATTACAACCAAAGCCCTATTTATAATAAAGATCTCCTAGACTTCTTGACTAAGAAACATAATAAAGTAACTAACAAAATGTAATAGAGGAACTAAATAAACTAATTTTAATAAAAAATAGCAGTTCATATCATAGTAGAGGAGGAAATATGGGCTGGTTAGTTAAATAGGTCATGCCGGGTTAAAATATGTCGAGTCAAAATAGGTAGGTGATGGAAATTGGAGATGGGTTGGGTTGGGTGGAGCTTGACCTTAAACCTTCTAACCAGTTCAAACCATTTGAAGCCATTTCGCTGTAGCTACTAGTTGCTTTCTCCAGACCATCAACACAATCCATCATAGGAACAAACAAACACCACACACACACAGATTCGTTCATAATTAAATGGATTTATTTTGGCATCTTCAATAGTATAGCAATAATTTGTGTAAATCATATATTTCTCTTTCATGACTCACCTTTCGTTGTTACGCCTTCGTTGTTACAGAACTTGATTACTAATGCACCATTGATTAAATCAGGTAACCTACATACCTCATATTTTTTCACGTGTGAGAATCTATCTCTACGGAAAAAGGTAGCACATCCATCAATTGTTTGATTACTGCCATTGTAAACCTCAGTAGTCTTCTTCTTAAACAGAGCCTGAGTAAAAAGCCTTTAAAGCCTCTTTCTTACCTTTCTTTGACTAGCTATCTATTTATCTGATGCCTATGCTCGTAAGTAGCTATTGCTAGATATGCCTGGATTTTTATCTTTAAACTCAAAAATGTTAATTTATTAAAGCCAAATGAAATGTTACGCTTTTAATGATATGGAAGGAATTTTGTATTAGTCTACATAATGTTTATTTTGTTACCTTTTCATTGTTGTGTTTATGGCAGAGACCAAAGATTCTTACTGTTGAAGACAAGCTCATGGTAATGGGATTCAAGAACATTTTGTTTTCTTTTTCTGTACTTTATTTATCATTTGTAAACTTACCTATTGACATACTAATATTCTTTCATTCATAAAAGTTTATCCATAGATTTAGAGAGAAGAATAGATGGAAATGACAAGAGGCAAAGAGTCAAGGTTACCTCAAGGATCAGTTAAAGAAATTTGGTTTATCTTCTAACAAAGAACTTCTTGCCGTAATTGGCGTTTATACTGGATTCGGTAGTCAATTAAATAGAACTGTTTTTACAGGATCTTGGATGAGCTGACATTGCCACCACTAGACCAAAAATGAATACAAATGTGGATATGTCTATACAATCCTAGCACATTGTCCTTCAGGTTAGTCTTATAAGCTACTGCATAACTTTGAATGATATAAACCTATGTCCGAACATGTGTATCATCTGAAGTCATGTCATAGATTATTAAATCTAAAAGTTCTTTAAGGAAAATATCGATGTAATAGTGTAAAAGTATTGGTGTTATATATGATGGATTTGAATGTTGAGATCGGAGCCTAAATGTCATTTTTCTATTTTGTGGAAATATTTAGATGGTGTGTTTACTATGGTTTTCGTCTGCTATGAGTAATTTATCCATCATTGCTTACATTAAGAAGTAATCCTTTGCTATTTCACTGAATATTAACAATAGGGTGTTTGGATATAACAACACAAGCCTAACTTAAATGCAAAGTTTATATTGGCAATGCCACTGTCTTGAATGGATAAAATTTTGGAGGGATAAAGTATACATGTATAGGTGAATAAGTCAAAGTCAACAGTTTTGCAGACGAGATGCTTGTAATGAGTTGAACGACGAAATCAACAAGTAAAGGTATTCCAGTTTAAGAGCATCAATCAAAACTTTATAAAACAGTACATTTCCTAAAGGGATACATATCCTTAATCTCTTCAAAGACGGTGAAGAAACCATATATGTATCCACATTATCAAATTGACCAAAACTTTCTCTCGACAATTAATTCTTCTAAAGCAGGGCAACCAGAAACCAGATTGGCAAACGACTGATTACTTGGATAAACAACACGTACATACCAAATCCATTTTGTTTGAGCGAGGAAAAAGCAACTCATTTTCAGGAACATCTAACACGAACTCACCTTTCAAAGTTAGCTCAACGAGTGTATTACAAGTCTTAAACAAATCCCAACAAAGCCTAACCCAATTTCCATCATCCAGAAACCTAAGCTCAAGTTGTTGAACTTTACACTGCACAACTATAGAAACCAAATCATAAACACGAGTATAATCACAGGTCTTGGAACAGTCAAGAACAAACCTTCGAATGGGCATATCATTACGAAGAGCTAGAGTTTGATCGACTGAATCGTAATACTTGTTGAATTCATTCATTATTAGAAAGACGACAAGGCAAAACAAAATGAAGATTTGAAGAAATGCATAGGTTCTTCCATCTTTTCGAAAAAAGGCGTGTTCGATTTGCATCAGATTCAGGAAGTAGAGATAGAATTTGTACAAGTAACGAGTCTGGTAATTTGCTTATGACATCCACAGAAGACAAAAAGTATACAAATTATGAGATCTTATAATTCTTAACTGAGTAGAAACATTTTACACCAATTTGTCAATTTTCTTTAGTATATTCAAACAGTGGCTATTTTTTTCACATTGTTATTTCCTTCAACTATACTAAAACACTGGCTAAAATAAATCAAGTATATTTAACTTAATGTTTGAACATTGCCAAACGCCCCTTATAACTGAGACAACACAACCTGAAAGACCAAATACTAAAACCATAAATCATTTTTGCTATTTTTTTTAAGCTTACAATAAACCATAAATATATAAATAAAACCACAAACTCAAGCCAAGCCTGGTCCACGAGACACAAGCCAAAGAAATGAATAAACCTATGTTGAGAGTGAGCAGACCAGAAGTAAACCAAATATACAATGTGTACCAAACAAAAAAATGTAGAATGCAATTTATGCCAAAACCATAAAAGAACAAGAGATAAATAGAAGACTACACCAAACCCACTTGTAGAAAAACACTCTCACATGAACCAAGCGGTATATACAACTGCTCAGCATGTTTCTTTTGCTGGGACCGGAAGTCATGAACATGTTAGAAAAAAAAATATGGGTATCAAGGTTTAAAAATTAATGAAAACGTAGAGAGGATTTTGGTGCTGACGCACCGAATTTAGAAAATGGTGCATCTTCCTTCTTCTTTTATATTGTTCTTCATTTACAACCTTATGTTCTACATAACACAAGAGTAACTTAGTGTTTCTACCGTTCAAAGCGTTAGTTTCTATAGGGGCAACTTTAATGTTGTATTATTGTAAATCATTGTGCTAGGAAAATTTGATGTTAACCAAGTAATACTTGTTAATGGTTGAAGGTGGTTGGAGTTGTGGCTGATCGGGCATGACCATTTCGTATAAAAGATCATCCTTACATGATTTGAGGGATATCAAGTAATGCATCTTACTACGATCAATTTTTTTCACCATACCGGGCAACTATATGTAGCCGTTTCAAACTAGACTCGAAATCAAGAAAGCGCATAGAAGGTTTAATGATTGCAACACATTACAAAACTACAACCAAAATATAATAGAAGATTAATTTAGATATGCATGAGCACATTTTATATTGTACTTTCGACATCTTTTATTTCCTTTTTCATGATCACACACACACATAAGTTTGTTCAGTTCAGTTTTAATAAGTTCCGTATTCTTAAGGTTATTTACATACGCATTGTTTTTAAAGTATAATATGGAGCATACCGCCCGTTGGGTGGGTAAAAATAAAACTCTATTTCTCTATACTTAATGAACAGTCTTTTTAAAATGTTAGTCAAGTACAGTTTCAATAAACTATATACAAATTACTATACAATTTTTTTTTTTTTGAACGGCAACACAATTATAAACAAGCCAAGGAGCTAGAAAAGAATTACAACGATATTAAATGCGGGTATTTTAAGACCAATCATCCCTATGAGACTTTCTTCCCCCTAACTACACCTACTATTAACACAAAGAAAGAGGAAGGACGAATAATTCTCAAAAAGATCGATCCATAACGGCATATTAACATCAAAAGTAGAACGAATTCCACACACCAAATAAACCACCAATCAACGTAAGAAGACTCCTTCCAAAAAACCTTAAACTGAACCCGAAGACGAAAAGAAGATAACCACCGTCATTCGTCCCAATCTGAAACGATACGCCTAAAGCAGAAATCGATCTCCCACCAACAGGCAAACACGATGCAAAAACCTCCTGAGATAAGAGAACATCGAAAAAAACAAATGATGACCTCCTCTTCACCCGAAAACAAACCGCGGGGCCCCAAGAAGTGGACTCCAAATAACACCTTTATGGACCCAATGTATCAAGTAGGCAAACACCGACCCCGACGAGACCGCCACAAATAAAAACATTAATCTTAATAGAATTAACCTTAACCCCCTAGACGGCGCAGAAAGAGAGGAAGCACCAAACATCAATAGCAAGACGATATCTTTCACACTAAATATCACCACTTGCTTAGATAAGGGAACATACCAACGATCATTAAGACGTTGAATAAATAACCACTGAATTCAAAACCAACTTAAAGTCTGAGAATTCTTCTGTTCGACCTCCTCCTCCCTAACTGATCTCCGAAAAGACGTATCCAGGGGGCCAGCCATCTTAGCCGCCACACAAATATTGGGAGCAGAATCAAGGGCAAACAAACGCCGCACAACATCACACACAAGGAAATATCCCCCATCCAAGTCTCTTTCACACACACACTAGTAGATTGCCCATACATTCCCCAAAACGATTAGAGCAATACGAACAAGAAATCAAATCCAGATGACTTAAGCACTTTGAACTTCCTTACAAAATCGAACCTCCATATGGAAACCTTACAACGAAAAGAGAATCAATCTTATCCCCATGAACCGCTATGGATATACAACCACAAAGAAATCGTCATGCAAACGAACGCCAAACACACATTAAGATGAGCGTCGATTAAGAGCGAAAATAAATAACTCGAATCCCCACAGACCCCTTTCATCTTCGAAGCTACACCTTATCCCAACAATCCAGAAAGTTATTTTTCTCCAACATGCTAGGCACCTTTAAAGACACACGTTACTTACGAAATGACTCCATAACCTTTAAGCAACAGCCATTAGGAACCTTAAAACACACGACATGTTATAAAGGAGGAGAAAGCACCGAGAACTGATTTGAACAAAGTAACCTACCACCAATCGAGAGGGTTTTCAGCTTTCCATTTAGACAGACGCGCACAGAAGCTTTAAAATTACATCATCCCAACCGTATGCACGATCCAACCCAGCCCTCAAAAAGAACACCGCCCCCAGACAATAACCCCGAAATAACGGAACTTGTTTTCCATAATTAAGTGCAACCTAAAAGAAGAAGCCATAATCCGTCAACACTAGACGCGAAGACCCCCACACCCAAAATTGCTCTAAATGAATAAATCACACCTGTAATCCCGATACGCCGAGATGGAAACATTTAAGAAATTGATAATACCCTCTCAAATTAACACTCAGACCATTCAACGAACCAAAAAAAAGGCTCATCACGCATAAAATAAAATAGATAAAGCACAACACACCCCCTGTAACTGAATGCCTTTAAACACATCTTCATCAACTGCTTTACAAACTATAAATGCAAAGCTTCCATAACAAGAAAAAAAAGAAAAGCATAGCGTAGTCACCTAGTTTAAGACCCCGATGCAACATATGAAACTTCGTCAGACGGACTTAAAAAACAAACATTCCATTAACTATAACGAAGCTTATCAAAATAAAAAACCTCTAATCCAATTACACCAAGTCGAACCGAATCAAAAGCCTCAAGGACGCAAGTCAAGAAGTCCCAAAAGAACGATGTCATAAGCCTTGAGCAAAATCAACTTTATAAAAATACAACGCTTTCTTTTTCTTCTTTTACACCAATCAAGCACTTCGTTAAGAATAAAATGACCATCAAGCTCTGTCTTCCAGCAACAAAACGCGATTGATTGTTTAGACACCAGGCCTGCTATACCCAAGCCACACGGCATGCCAAAATCATAGTGTACTACAAAATTATAAATACACCCATAAACTATAGGGCGATAATCGTTGACGAATCTTGCATCCAGTACTTTGGATTAGAGAAAAAAGAATAGTTAACACCCTTATAGAACGAGCACCTGTTTAACACACAGCTCAACAACTGCTTCACAAGAAATCCGGACCAATAACCTTCCAATATTTTCTAAGATTCAAAAGCATGTAACCCTCCGGGCCCTGACTTAATTGACTCCAAACAATCCCACACACTAAAACAAAAAATTAAATTTGTATATGCCAATCTCATAATCTCATCATGAGACCCTATGACGCTCTAAGTCTGCAACCTTATCATAGATAACCGATTCGGAAAGAGAAATTGATTATTCAATCCTAGCCTATGTGAGGACTTATAAAAACGAGCTTCATAGTGATCTTTAAAAGCATTCATCAATAAGATATGTATCTGTGCACCACGTACCATCAACATACACACCACGAATGATAGATTAACCGATTTTCTTGTTAAGATTCCATGAAAATACTCGAATTTCACGCACCTTCAATCGCCCATCTGACATTTTGCCTTTCTGGAACGAATCACATATCTTCCATCTCCTTTATATCATTCAAGGTTACCCTCATTAAGTCCTTGTCGCCTAAAAATCAACAGAATCAATAGGCCCATATTGATCCAACGTTTATCAAAATCACAAGCTCAGAAACAACTGGAGCTGCTTAGAACCTGCACTCTAATTGTACTTATCTTTAACCCACAACCTATTAAGCTTTTATGAGCTCTATGAAACTTCATTTTTAACCCGAATCATGTTATTAACTTGTCCGAATAATGCCAAGGCGCGCCAAACACTGTTCTCAGACATAACATCAACACCACAGTTTGAACCACGAATGGATAGAACCTTAAAGGAATCGGATCCAAGTCGCACTTAAACTTCACATAACAAAATCGACAGATGGTCCGAAAAGATGCCGGTCCAAACATCATCCGAAATGAGGGTAAAATAGTAAAGAATACCAAACATTGAGCAAGGAAACTAGTCCTACTTTACTCATTTTTTCCCGCCGGAGGGTGTGACCAAGTAAACGTGTAACCCAACCATTTTAGTTGTAGCGAGCCGAGCTAGAGAGCCGAGAGAGAGAGATGAGAGAGTGTATGTAAAAGCTACGTATTAACATTAAAACAACGTCCTCGTCTTTCAACATGTGTACGCACCGCGTTATATTCGCCCATTAAAATAGCCCTATCCATTCCAACTCCCAACAAAACACACAAGTAAATATTCCCATAACACCCGTCCAAAAAGGATGCTGGCGGGGGCGTAAAATAGACTCAACAAGAAGCTTAGTTTTACTAGGGACTCCCGACCATAAATGGCTACACAAACGAATTCCGGAGATCGTAACATAATCTATCTGGAAAACACATTCCTCCCAAATACAAAGAATGCCACCAAATTACCATCACGCTTCACTCAAACACTTAGTCATAATCGAGTTACCACACATAAATTTCAACATCCATGTGAGACAACCTCTCCCATCTTCGTTTCCTTGAATTGCAAATACACAATTAATATATTATTATAGATAACTCCTTTACCCCTCCTTTTTGGACATTCTACAGAACCCTTAAAATTAAAGACATAAAATCAGACTAAAAACAGCCTCGTCTCCTATGACTATTAATTATGGATACGATATCTATTTCACACCCCTCCATAGAATAAACCCATAGCCCTACCACACACGAACCCCATCCTCATCGAGCACGCATGAAACCCAAAACAGATCCCCCTTTATTATTCCCACTTCCCAACAAGTTAAACGACACATACATCTTCGTGGACCACTTGAGAATTGTTCATAATACTTAGCACTTATCGTTGGTGAAACTCTTATTCAATTCCTTTCACTTGAATTCAAAGATCCACAGCGAGAACCGACACGGGGGGTGTACAAAGACGACTCGTTCCAATCTCCTCTACAGGCTTCTTTAGACCTAATAGATCATTAAGTCAAACGATCACAGAAATTTCTTATCCCAACGTGTACACTGTGTTCCATTGACTGAGAAGACTTTTTCCATACAAATTCGGTTCACTCAGCAACTTCTTCATCACACTATTTAAAATAACTCACCCTCCTCTTTCTCATACGTGTGTATACTTAATTTTCCTTAGATCCTACTCTTGAACAATCGTCTTCCGAGGAATAATCATGTTCCTTTAGAGATTTCAAAAGATGGAGTCCAAGTAAATAGCTCTTTTACACACAGCGAACCAATACACTTTAACCTTTAACAATAATTTTAAAAGAACAAAAATGGACAATCCGGATGTTTTAGTTACAAAATGCATAGAACGCTTATCGTCCACAAAGAAGTCTCAATACGAGTCTTCAATGTACAGCATCACCCTTATTGTTACCAGATTTATCAAACGTTTGAGACCAGCATAAAGTGGAGGATACTTCCCTCATACTAACCACACTACTCGTTCATTATCACTGACAAAGTCCGGATTACCTACCTGTATCACTGAAACCAAGAAATTTGATCCCAACAGAATAACCCAAATTTCTTTCGAATCAGTTTTTCACATTCAAACTTAACCCACAAGCCTCCAAGAAAGGACACTTTAACATTCACGCATCCTCGACCACGAGAAGGGAATTGTAACTTGGTAATGAGAATCAAAGGACTTGACTTTCTCCCCCAGACACAATTAGAGAAATCCTTTCCACACACACTCCTCATCTAACACCAAGAGCAGAGCATATGACAACGAATTTCAGGTTGGACCAACGAGTTTACCAGATGAAGAGAGGCGCGACGAGAGAGAGCGCGAGTGCGATGAGAGTGGCCCACACCTCCCTTTTTCGATGAAAACCCGTTGAGACACAACACCAGGCTGCATCCTTCTTCGAACCATATTTTTGGGGACATTAGTATTAATTCAAGGTTTTTGAGCCTAAAGATCATACCTATCCTTGATTTGCAAACAAAATGACAACTCCCAATCCATATCGTGCATAAATTCTTCACCAATCTACGAGATTAAAGACCTTAATGAAACGACAAAGCAATCTTCTTCCCCTGCTTTCAAAGCGTTAGTTTCTATAGGGGCAACTTTAATGTTGTATTATTGTAAATCATTGTGCTAGGAAAATTTGATGTAAACCAAGTAATACTTGTTAATGGTTGAAGGTGGTTGGAGTTGTGGCTGATCGGGTATGACCGGTTCGTATGGAAGATCATCCTTAATTCCTTACATGATTTGAGGGATATCAAGTAATGCATCTTACTACGATCAATTTTGTCACACGGGCAACTATATGTAGCCGTTTCAAGACTCGAAATCAAGAAAGGATAAGGTTCTATGTTGCAACACATACGAAAACTACACAAAATTATATAGAAGTTTAATTTAGATTTGCATGAGCACATTTTATTTTGTACTTTCGACATCTTATTTACCTTTTTCATGTATCACACAAATATTTAAGTTTTGTTCATTCAGTTTTAATATGTTCGTATTCTTTAAGGTTATTTACATACTCATTGTTTTTCAAGTATAATTATGAAGCATACCCGCCCGTTGGGTGGTAAAAAATAAAAACTTCTATTTCTCTAATACTTAATGTACAAGTCTTTTAATGTTTTGTCACGTACAATTTTCAATAAACTATATACAAATTCTATACAATTACTTCAAAAACCATAAAATATATTAAGTAATTACATAAACAAATTTACAAGCATTGCTACTATGCATAGAAAAACTTCGTATAATATACAATTTTTAAAAACCAATAATTACCAAAACAAAAAAAATGTAAACAATAATTACGAGTCATGCCCGCCCATCGGGCGGGCTTAGCCACTAGTATATATATCTATATAACTTATATATGTGGCTAACTATGAGTGTGTAAATATGAATTAGTGACTGAATGCCACCTCAATGCCACCTCAACGATGACATAACACACATTTTGCATTAATTTTTTGAATTTTTGAATTTTTGGATTTTTCTTTTAATTTTCGGATTTTTTTTTATTTTCGGATTTAATTTTTTTTAATTTTCGGATTTTTTTTTGGATTTTTTAATTTTCGGATTTTTTTTATTTACGGATTCTTTTTTTAATTTTCAATTTTTTTTTAAATAGTATTCATGGCAAGGTTCGAACTTGACACCTAGGGTTAAGTTTCAATTAAGTTTATTAACTGAGCAAAGCCACAATTTATGTTTTATTATCCAAAACTATAATAATATATTTAAAAAAAACAATCTTCAAAAATATATCAAGATATACTTCAAAATATATTAAGATATACTCTATAATTATTAGGATATACTCTATAATTATTTTCTTTAATTTTTGGATTTTTTAAAATTTTCGGATTTTATTTTTTTAAAATTTTCGGATTTTTTTTTTTGGATTTTTTTTTGATTTTTTTTTATTTTCGGATTTTTTTTTAATTTACGATTTTTTTTTTGATTTTTGGATTTTTAAAAAAATATTATTTATCGCAAGGTTCGAACTTGTGACCTAGGGTTAAGTTCAAATTAAGTTTACTAACTGAGTCAAGCCACCATTTGTGTTTTATTATCCAAAACTATAATAATATATTTTTTAAAAACAATCTTCAAAATATATACAGATATATTCAAAAAATATATTAACTATTAGCATTCACTACATATTATTGGTATCTATCCGCGTAGTGGGAATCATAGAATGTTTATACTTCATATAAAAATGTAGTGATATTTATATCTTAACCATAGGATATCAAATATGTGTAATGTGAATGTATTTATTTAAGCAGTTATAGTTGAGGGACAAGAATGTAAAACTAACCCGTAGCTACGGCTCCTGCTATAACCACGATTACGGCTTCTAGCACGGCGAGGTGGAAGATGTGTAATTAAAATTTGTGTTTTTAAATTTAAAGGTCATAGACATGTGAAATTAGACTTGCCATATCTTTTGCGATAGTTATATTGTTTATGCAATTGATCGCCTTCCTAAATGGAGTTCTTATTACTAATGTCAAACCATGATTTTAACTTAATACAAACACAAAAAACATTACAACTAAACGTCAAAGATTGTCTTAAAAAAAGATTTATGAACCGAAATCGTCCGTTGAGCAAACACTATCAAAGATTGGTTTGCTATTAACAAAGACGATATTCTAACACGGGCAACAATATGTAACACTATTAATAATGAAACGAAAAAGAGGAATGAAGATTTTATGTTAACACAAACAAAAAATTGTCTTCAAAAAACATGCATGAACCGAACCCGTCCGTTGGGCATACACATCAAAGTTTGGTTTCCTTTTAATAAATATGGTGTTCACGGACGACTATATGTCATACTACCTCCGTCTCAAAATTATTGTCCAGTTTTGACTTTCTGAGTCTTTATTTGTCAAGTTTGACCTTAAATATTTTTGTTTATGTTACATAATACTTGATGAAAATTATACCAATGAAAAATACATTTAAAACTCAATTCATTCATATATTATGCATCAAATATTAAATAGCACAAACAAAAATATTTAAGGTCAAAGTTGACAAAGAAATACTTAAAAAGTCAAAATTGGACAATAATTTTAAGACAGAGGTAGTACTATATATAATGAAACAAAAAAGAGGAATTAAGATTTTATGTAACACAAACACAAAATCCATTACAACTACACGACAAATATTGTCTTCAAAAAAGATTTATGAAACAAACCCGCCCGTTGGGCGGGTTACGTAACTAGTATATATATATATATATATATATATATATATATATATATAGGGAGACTTTATTTTCAGCACTATTTTAAGTGCGAGAACCTTTTTTAAAATCAAGAAAATACATGCACACCGTCAATAATCATAAGAATCCACTCATGTTCTTCTGTATCATCGTGAACTCTTCCTCTTCTTTCACAAAAACTTTACACTCGGCCGCAATATGATCATTGCACGCCTTATAAGAACATACATGGACACTTTCAAAGAAAAAATTTGTATTTCCAATTTCTCATTAAATTCTTTAGAACAAATATGTTTTTTTTAAAACTTATTTGTTATTTTTAGAACATATGTGCAGAAATACAATTATTGAAGACTTGCATGTATGTTTTTGAAAGTTCTCACAGTTCTCACACTTAAAATGGTGCTGAAAATAAAGTCTTCAAAATTCTTTAAAATATAAAAATCGGGTGTAAACCTATTATATGTAGTAGAGAAGAGATTTCTCATTTATTCATATATATCTTTTTTGAAAGCTGCGAAAATTAATCTTTAAAAACAACATGTAGGTATCAATATTTTCATCTTGGAGCGCCATACAAACTATATTTTTTTTGTCCGGTTTTACGATGAAGGTAGTGTCTTACGCTCGTTCACATGAGCATTTTTTCATTTAAAAGCAAGTTCAAATTAAAAGAAAATAAAAAGATATTTTCAATATCACAATTTAAATAAATATATTTTCATAGTATTTGAAATATGTCCTACCTATATGGTCTATACCATCACCTAGCAAAATTACCCACCCCATAGATACTATCACACTACCATGCCATATACAACACTTCGGTAGTTTTATAGTGTGCAAATTAATAGGGTTAAAGTCATTAATTACCAACGTACTTTAAAAAATTTTCACGTATTACTAAGATGGTGATTTAAGTATCATGATTACATTCATAACTTGTTGGTACTGGCAAATATTGCCAATGTAATTTTCTTAATTTCCACGTCATTTTTTTCCACGTGGCTTTGACTTTCGGTGACTTGTCCACCTCACCCATCTTCATCTTCATCCTCTATTATAAGAGCACAGGGAGTCGTGGTGCCAAACTTTTTGTGCCAAACTCCAAAAGTGATGCCACGTCAGCAAAATGGAGTTTGGCACCAGAATTCAGTGGGAGTGGTTTGGCACGAGAATTCTGGTGCCATAACATTTTTTTTATAAATAAATTCAAATTAAATTTTATTCAATTAAAACATATTAAACATTACATAAAACTTAAAAATTACATAAAACTTAAACATTACATAAATAAAAAAAAATTTGGGGGTATTTTTTTGAATATCCGCTCCCCCTAACGGATATATTTAAAAAAAAAAAAATTAAGTTTGGCGTGGACTGTTAGCCAAGGCGCGAAGACCCTTGGCGCGAGCCATGGAGTCGTGCGCCGTTGGCCATTTTGACGCCATGGCTTGGCACCAGCCATGGACTCCCTCCCCTCTAATAACATGAAAAAAAAATCTTGAAATAATTTCTCTGCCAAACTCATTACCATCATCAAGAACAAATAAATATAATATTGATTCACCATCAAGAACAACACATCTATTAAAAACCTATTTCTTCACCAAAAATAGAAAATCATATACACACTTACGGATCAAGAACAAAAAGATTCTATTACAATCCCAGGTACAAACTTACGGATCAAAACCCACTTTAATCTTGATGTCACTTACTTTTATAAGCCACTGACCACAAAAAATAGTTTGAAGCTAGTCAATAGTTTGTATAAACCTCAGGATTTCGATGATACCAAAACCCAGATTCGATATCAACAAAACATATCACAAGAAACCCATATCCCATCACAAACATCCTACTCTCAGACCAACTCGAGAGTCAAACAACCTATTCACAAACAACAAATCATCTCATTAACATAGAAAATCCCTACAACCAAGTCACACCATCATGACAAAAAAAAAACCCATCACAAAACCCCACTCCCAGAACTGATCTTCATTGGTTTGGTCAACAGATCGAGTCAAGATTCATTTTGGTAAAACGAGTATGACTTAATTGTTCAGTTTGTAATGAGCAACTGATTATAAAAAAATCAGTGAATGAATATGATTTCTTAAGTTTGTGAAATGGGTCGGCTTCTTCAGTATTTAATCCCTCACAACTGAAAGCAAAAAACCTAAACCCCAAACCTCAAAACTGAACCTCAAGTAAACTGAAACACGGTCACCAAAAACTGAACTCCCATGAAACTGATGAATATTGGGTGTTGTGTAGATGGTGGATTGGTGGTGGTGGTTAATAAATTAGGTGGAGTGATGTGGATATATAAAAAAAAGAGGAATGCTATGTCCACAAAAGGTTCACAAAAAAACATCCACACAATGATGTGGCAAAATAATTTGTCCAATCAAAACAATTAAAGAAAAGCAAGAATCTATATGATTGGACAAATTATTTTGCTACATCATTGTGTGGATGTTTTTTTGTGAACCTTTTGTAGACATAGCATTTCTCATAAAAAAATGTTAAATGAAAATGACCTGATAAAAAGATGAGGTGGAGGTTATTTCTACTTTTTAACCGGTTATCACATGTCACTTTTTAAAACGTTTGTAACTTTTGAATAAATGTAAAAGTTACGAATGTAATCTTGGTACTTAAATCACCATCTTGGTAATATGTTAAAATTTTTAAAAGTACGTTGGTAATTAATGACTTTAACCCAAATTAGTATGTGGAATTGACGACAAGTGACGACGTCTATTGTAACATTCCGTATTTTCAGGTCATTTACGACGCTATTTAATCCACTATTTATTTTAGTCTCGTACGCGTTTACTTTTAATTCTTATTACATAATTAAATCGCGTAAACTAAAAATCAACATTTAACGTAAACGGACATCAAACAAATTAAAGTTTTCATCAAGCAAGCAATATATTATTTTTACGAAAGTAATAATCAACTTTTATATTTTATTTTTATTGGTTACGTAAAACGTGTACGTTTCGCAATTTAATACATTTAGGCATAACCGGAACCACCAAAATTTTTCTACGCTTCAACAAATACCCATGTTTATACCCAATACTCAAAGTTTTATAAAATTTCACCTATGTTATTTACCTTAGCCGAATGTTACACTACAAGGACCAAAATAAAACCTACACTTTACAAGTTTACACCTTTACACTTAAAAACTACATCTAGGACTTCAAGTATTACAAGTAATTTACCACAAAATATCAAATATATTTCCTAGCCGCCCCCTCCTTGTCTCTTGATAGACTTGACTAACTAATAATGCATTTGACCACTTAGAAATATTTATATACTAGCATACACATTTATTCTTGAAAACACTTAGCAAAACAAATTCTTTCTCTCCTTTTGGTGCTCCCACCCACGGCTCAAACAAATCCCCTTACCCAATTCATAATAATCATTTCATACAAAAGTTGATAAGATATATATTCAAGTATTGAAAAGTCTTTGAAGCTAGTTTGATATTTTTTTATCACTCTTGTTCTCTCTTGTTTTGTGCCGAGTGCATCGTCAACACCAACATCAAATTCATCAAAATTTTACTAGCTTCAATAATCAAGGGTTAAAGATCATGAGTTTTTTTTAGCTAGTGTTCTTGGTATATTTTTACTTCAAAAAAAATCATAAAACGCATCATATTCAAGGGCTGAGGATGATTTTTATCAAGAGGTTGCAAGAGTTTTGGGTAGCACTATATTGGTTCCGTTAGGAGGAAAAAGATCGAGCTCGTAAGTGGGTTGCGGTTTTTGGTTTCGATCAGACCTCGTTGGGTATTAGTGTTCGTGTTTGAATGGATGTTCGTACTCATGTCCGTGTTTGATTTCAAGTTTGCTTTCGGTTTTCTTTTGGGGTGTTTTCGTTTAGCATCTTTGAGGTATACCTTCACTGTGACTAATGTATATACATCGATCATTATTCATATTTATTATATGACCATGAATATATGTGAAAATGAGAACAAATGATTATTCATTAGCTAATGATTTTAAAAGTGAAAGACTATATGTGAAAATGAGAACTATACCTACTGGAAAATGCATGATTATTAATGCATGATATGAGTAACTAAAATGGTGTAACCAACTCTCAGATGCCTTATAAAAAAAACTAAACTAAGCTAGAACTAGATCTATATATTTTCTAATATGTCATTGATATGAAAAGTGAAGATCATGGTGGACGTCATCATCATGGAATTTTAAATTTATTTTACATTTTTGGTCCCTAATATATTAAACTAGACATAAATAAATATTACAGAATTTTAAAATAGCCCTTTTGACCCATGTCCATTTTAAGCTTTTCAAAACTAATCCTAAATGTAGTTTGTTTTAACCTGTTGCTTATACAACATCATAAATGTTGTTTTAAAACATTCCACGCCACTAAATAGCATTATGGTCATTTTACTAATTTAATTATAAAATGTT
The DNA here is from genome assembly GCA_026074375.1 of Tanacetum coccineum. NCBI lineage: Eukaryota > Viridiplantae > Streptophyta > Magnoliopsida > Asterales > Asteraceae > Tanacetum > Tanacetum coccineum. Next base: position 4,478 of record BQNB010048969.1, on the reverse strand, counting down.
ATACATGGAACTAGTCTATAATAAGCAAATTTATGTTAGGAAAATGTTAACTATAAGATTTTTAGCTAATACCCATTTAAAATACCAAATTTTGAATATTTGTTTTGGGCTTATAAGTATAAGTTGGACATTTGTAATTTGAGCCCAATTCTTTTATAAAAAAAAGAAACTTAAAACTTAATGTACAATGCCAAAAATTTTATCAAAATATTTTTACAAACTATTTTATTATTTATCGCGTAATATATTTATAAATTCTAAGTCGCGACTTTATTTTTAGGTTGCTTTCAGAGTTTACTCGACATCCTGACGCTTTAATTCTCGTTATCATTTCTCGGTCTCTCGACATTTATATCTCGCTATCTATTATCATATTGCATAAAGGTGAGTTCATAGTCTCGCATTTTAATCTTTTCAATGTTTTATAAACCCGCGAGGGGAATACATGCTCTTTTACAAACTCGTATATTTTACTACAGTACAATTACCTGACTATTTTTACCAAAGCTTGATTTGTCTACTACCTGATTTGAGATCATTGAATACCTATACTTTGAAAACCTTGAATTTTGAACAACATGATTGTTTTTCTTCGGACACAAGTGTTTTAAACTGTATGCTATCCAGATTATTGCCTGATTATTATTGCCTAAGTTACCACAGTGCCAATTAAGTCCCTAATATCATGAACCGTCAATTGCTATTATAGTGAGCGCTAGTGTTGTGGATAGATCTATCGGGACTAACAATCCCCACCGGAAATTTATGGTCACAAGTTGATCATGGTGCATTTAACATTTAGAGGAACTGTAGGCTGTTTTGGCAGACACCCTACCTATTTGGGGCAGACATACAGTTAAGGCTTCGGGGTCATGAGCTTAGTGCAATAATATATACTTAGACTTGGTGAATTTGTTTCCCTGTCTACCTTACTTGTTTTGGACTTCGGAATACGTACTTAGTCCGCCATCACTTAAATCTTGTGGTCCACTAAACTGTTTAATTATATCAGTATTTCTTGACTTATTGAATCACTACCTGGATTTCTGAACCGATACTTTGAAATGTTGTAACGCTACTTTTTCTACTGAAATAGTACTTAAATTATTTCAACACTGCTTTTACTTAAACCTATGAATTCACCAACATTATTGTTGACGTTTTAGCATGTATTTTCTCAGGTTATTATTTTGCTAGCTGAGCATTGGGAGCATTTGAGTCGCGCGGATATGTTTTTGAAGGCTTAATAACTTGTATACCATTCGACAAACGTTTTAAACAAAATGTTTCTATGGCATTATAAATGGGATCCTTTGTAAACTCTGATTTTAATATATAGAATGTGAAATCTATTTAAACGTCTCTTTTGAGGTCGTTTTCTGTGACTTGTACTTTGTGCCTCGACGTCGCACCCCAATGTTACTATTCCGCTGCCGTCCGATTTTGGGGGTGTGACAGAGGGCATTTGGCTTGTGCATATCAGTATAAAAATAAGACTGAAATAAGTCATTCGAAACCTTAAATATTCATACCCTTGGTTCATTAATCTGCTAACCATTACAACACAAATAACTACCACAACTTAAACATCCATACCCTTACATAAACTACATTAGACCTAGTACAACTCCTACCCATACATAAACTACGTGAGACCTAGTACAACTCCAAATGCCACAATTAACACAACCACAACAGCTTTAAAGAAAGAAAGCCTTTTTTCTTTTTTCATCAACTCAGTCTTCAACTCCTCCATCTCAATCTTGTGATTAGTATACTCAACTTCCAATGTAGCTAGTGTATCACTGCTTCTCATTTCAGTTTCAAGATCCTCCATTTCAATTGGATTTAGAATATAGTACATCTAACGCAAACGAGCTTTATACCAACCACTCTCCAACTCAAGATCTTTCCAATACCACTTTTTACATTTCTTAACTCTAGTTTTCTGGTATAAATCAATGAAGAAAATCAAAGAAGGTTATTAAGGTTAAAAACATTAAAGATTAAGAAACTTACATATCTGTTTGAACAAACCAAAAATCTTCTTGCAGGATTTGTCGGGGTCCAAGATACAAGTGTCATAAATGGAAGGTCACATTTGCATGTTTTTGGTATGACTTGGTAACGGTTTGACTGATTGGAAGAGGAGGAAGACATTTTTGGAAAAGATATGAATTAGGGTTTATTGATTTGGGAAAGGTCGATGTTTGTTAGATGTGGTAAAGTGATTAGGGTTTGGTTTTAATAAGAATGGGATCTACCAAATTCAGATATGGGTCATGGTGACGTGTAAAAAAACTCGTTTTCGTTGACAAAAAAACCCGCTTATGTGTTAAAAATTGTCCACGTGTTGGTGACGTGAAGAGTACTCGGTCATATTATTCTTATTAGAACATGTCAACAAGTTACAGGGTTAAATATGATAATAAAAATGTAAGATGTTTAATCCGGGACAAAAACGTAAGCATGTTGGCAATCTATAGCTTTTACCCTATGTTTTTTTTTCAAGAGTCATGAACCAAATTTTTTGATATGCATTTCACAAAGAGATCAATCAATTTTTGTCAATCCCATGCCGTTTCTGAGCTCCCTAGTCTAGAGCATAAACCCATCGGTGTATCTAGCCTTTTATGTATGGACTGAAGAGTTTGGGGGTGTGATTAACCGAATCAAGTCTAGTTATGCCAAACCCGATGTCAAGTTACTTACTAAAACTCGGGCTTAAAAATTTAAAATTCTAAACGAGTTCTTCTGAGCTTCAAAATTCAAACTTGAGTTTAACTCGGTTATCAGATCCTGGGTTGAAACCGAAATAATCTCACATCTTAAGTTTCAACTTGAAAAACTATATATATCAAGGCGGTCTCAACTCTTTTAACGTACATGTTAATTTGTATCGTAACAATAGATAGGTAATTTTATGTATATAAAAGATGTTAGAAAATTTATTTCGACTTTCGCTCAATAAGTCAATCGTGTATTACGAGCTAAAGGGGTGTTTGTTTCGGCTTATATGTGGACTTATGAGCTTATTTGATTTCGGCTTATATTTCCAAGCTACAATATTCCGACTTATTTTGAGAATTGTGGATCTTTATAAATTTATTATGATATAATAAGCTTATATAAGCCCATAAATCTCTAAATAATCCTGAAAAATAAGGCTTATGGAATATAAGTCGAAATCAAATAAGCTTATAAGCTCACATATAAGCTGAAACAAACACCCCGACTCAAACGTGCCAGATGTTTTTTTGAAAGCAGTCTTTTTACTTTCGAGTAATGGTGTGACAATATACTTTTCTCTTTTGCATACCTTGTTCCGGCAGAATTGAGTAATTTTATTGTTGTAAATTCGACTAACGCAAATCAAGTTACTCGTATTTACGAGTAGTTTATAGTCGATTTGGAATAGTTTGTGTCGTCCATGTTTTTAGAACCGTCATTCCAACAAGCGGTGGACATAAATTTAATTTAAAAAAAAAAAAAAACCAAAACTAAAATAAATAAAAAATATAAAAGTCATCTATATTTATCTATCTGACCAATCTCCCAATTAGTTGCAAAAAATTTCCCCCAAAATCATTTCATATCATTTCCATACAAACCCTAAATTCAAAATCACACAAAACCAAAGATGTTGCGAGTCGCGGGTAGGAGATGCTCGTCATGGCTGGCGTCAACGCCGGCCTCATCGGCCATCATCAATCGTAACCCGATCAACCTCTCCGCCGTTGATTCAGATGGTTCCAGATCTGTTTCTAATCCTAATCCTGCATATCTTAATTCCATGATTTTAAATCATATCAGAGGTCATTCACTTCGTTAATCATTATTTTCGATTTATCTTTATAGATGCGTTTTCAGATTTTTAATTTATTTTCATGAATTCGGTCACTTATTATAACATGTGTTGCTCATTATTTAATTCATATTTATTTGTTATTTGAGGCTTTCGGATGATTATGCAGGAGTTTATTTGGCGAGGGGGTGTTTGTTTCGGCTTATCGCTTATTTGGTTCTGGGCTTATATTTCCTAACCTAACTTATTGTGGCTTATTTTAAAACTTTTCGGCTTATATAACTTCATTATGTCATAATAAACTTATAAAAGCCGAAAAGTTTCAAAATGAGCCACAATAAGTTAGCTTACGTAACATAAACCCAAAACCAAATAAACGATAAGCCGAACAAACACCCCCTTATTAGCTTACTGAAAATTTGATAAGCTCGTTTTTTTAGGCTTATGAACTATTCAAGCTCATAAGCTTAGATGGATAAGCTCGTAAGCCCATCAAAAAGCTTAGACAAACACTCCGTATGTTGGCTCTACGACATTATGTGTCATGTAGTGAACTATGAATTATTTAGTTTACATTAGCGTCCTTTTATTATTATAGACAACTTTTGCATACTGCAATAAGTGAGGACATGAATAGATACAAGAGCCTCTGTGCTTTATTTCCTTCTCAAAA
>BQNB010048968.1:0-42277 GCA_026074375.1 Tanacetum coccineum | reverse complement strand
CCGCGTACGAGAAAGAAAAATAAATAATTAGTAAAATAGATGACGTCGTAAAAGACCTGAAAATACGGAAATGTTACATACGCGGTGGAGAGACGATGAGTGACTCCATATTTAAGCATGACCTTTGCAAATTGGTCATTGCAAAAATGTGTTCCACGATCACTGATGATGGCACGGGGAGCACCAAATCTGGCAAAGAGAGATTTAAGAAATTTGCAAACTACTCGGGCGTCGTTGGTGGGGAGCGCCTTTGCTTTAACCCATTTTGACAGGTAATCGACAGCCACAAGTATGTATTTGTGGTGCTTCCGTTATTAGTAGGAGGCTTCGTATCCTTTGTGACCTCGGGTTCACGTTCTACTTCTTTAGGAGAGGAAGTAGTATGAATAGTGAGTCCCTTGTAAGCTACACCACTTCGAGTGGTAATACCCTTTAAATCCTCTTTCGGGTTAGTAACAGTGTTACTAGGGAGAGTGGTGTAGTAGAAACAAACAAATTTAATATACGTATATAGTATTAATCCCGTAAGAATTCTTTCCAAAATACTTCTCAAACAAGAGAAATTCTTTTGCCGTGCACACACCGCCGGATCATTTGATCCGCACAGATTTTGAACAAGAAGGGTCATTCCCAGAAGTAAGTGATTTGACATCTTTGAAAAACTTGTTTTTCCTGTTGTATGACATTCCCTTGCCAATGAAATTCCCCGCAATGGTAGTTTTGAAAATACAGCAAACCATGGGGTTACTAGCAGACACGAAAGAGCAACCGATCTAGAGTTTCGAGAGGAAAGGTTTTCGAGATTTCCTTATTTTCGAGTTTATCTTGATGAGGGTTCTCAAGTCTGGAAAGATGATCGGCGGCCAGATTTTCTGCTCCTTTTTTGTCTCGGATGACAACATCGAATTCTTGGAGCAAAAGGATCCACCGCATCAGTCTTGGCTTAGCATCTTTCTTAGCGAAGAGATACTTTATAGCAGAATGGTCGGTACACAGTCTTAGACAAAACAAGATATGACCAAAATTTCTCAAAAGCATACACTACGGCAAGTAATTCTTTTTCGGTCGTAGTGTAGTGTGCTTGAGCTTCAGTCATGGTTTTGCTGGCATAGTGTATTGGTTGGAAATGCTTGTTCTTTCGTTGCCCTAGGACTGCCCCAATTGCAAAATCACTTGCATCACACATTAGTTCGAAGGGCAAGTCCCAGTCGGGAGCAATCAAAATCGGAGCCTCAGTCAATTTTCTTTTAAGTGTATTAAAGGATTCGATACACTCCTTGTTGAGAAAGAAAAATGGAGTCTCTATTTTTCAACATGAGTCATTGGGGCGGGATATTTTTGAGAAGTCTTGTATAACCGTCGGTACATAACCGGCATGCCCAAGAAAACTCGGACATCTTTCACATAGTCGGTTGAGGGAGCTTGGCGATAACGTCAACTTTAGCTGATCGACCTCAATTCCTGATTGAGATTTTGTGTCCAAGAACAATGCCTTCCTTTACCATGAAATGGCTTTTCTCCCAGTTTAGGACCAAATTGATGTCTTCTCACCGTTTTAATTTTGTCCAAAAGGGATAGGCAAGTATAGAAAGAATCCTCGAAGACTGAAAAGTCATCTATAAACACTTCCATCGTATTTTTAATCATGTCGTGGAAGATTGCCATCATACATCGTTGGAACGTGCCGGGTGCATTGCATAGCCCAAAAGGTATGCGACGATAGGCAAATGTTCCGTATATGCAAGTAAAGGTTGTCTTTTCTTGGTCCTTCAGGTCTATGGGAATCTGGAAATAACCCGAAAAGCCATCGAGGAAACAATAGAAGTGTTACCCGCGAAGTCTTCGGAGTAATCAGCTGATCCATGAAGGGAAGTGGAAAGTGGTCCTTTCGGGTAGCCTCATTCAACTTTCTATAGTCGATGCACACTCTCCACCCTGTGACCAATCGAGTCGGTATAAGATCATTCTATGCGTTTTTGACGACAGTAATGCCACCCTTCTTCGGTACACAATGCACCGGGCTTACCCATGGACTGTCAGAGATTGGATAAATTAATCCGGCGTCAAGAAGTTTTTCAACTTCTTTCTTGATGACGTCATGGATTTTAGGATTTACCCGTCTTTGATGCTGAACCGTTGGTTCGTAGTCCTATTCCATGAGAATTTTGTGGGTACAAAACTCTGGGTCGATACCCTTAATATCTGAAAGTTTCCAAGCGATGGCTCGCTGTAGGACTTTATAAACTCGATTAGAGCTGCCTTTTCCTCATTTTATAACTTTTGCAATTATGACGGGCAGCTTTTCGTCACCCTCTAAAAATGCATATTCTAAATGAGGTGGCAAATCCTTGAGTTCAACCTCAGGAGGCTCATTAACTGAAGAGTTTGCTTTACAGATTTTAAGATCTTTTCGAGTTTTCGAAAAAAGAATTCCTATGATTGGGAGGTGGAGGTGAGGGATACATTATTAAGAAATTGCTTCAGGAGAAGTATGTCCCGTCAGGTCATAATATGTTGGATCAACATTCGGTGAAGTTAGTTCAACTCTATAGCAAGAAAAAGAGTCACCTTCATCGAAAAGGAGAAAGTCACTATCCCCCAATGGAGTAAAGTATGGAGAGGTTGTAAAATGATTAGGCTCATATAAAGGAGTGGGATTGGCCACTTGAGACTCACATTTGAAAACCAAGAACTTCTTGAGGTATCTTCACAAGCCATATCAATGGAACGCAATTTCTGTTTCCGGCATATGATTTGTAATTACTGTGTATCTCGAAGTTTGGTCCAGATTGAATGTAATGGCCTCTCTGCCAACACGAAGGGTTATTTCACCCTCGTATACATCGATTAATGCACGACTGGTCTTTAAGAAACTCCTCCCGAGAATTAAGGGAACTCGGGGGTCTGGCTCAAAATCGACGACCACAAAATCTGCAGGAAATTGGAACTTTCCCACCGTTACATAGACGTCTTCAGCGATACCGATTGGTTCAGAGATTGATCGATCCGCTAACTCAAGCGTCATGCAAGTCGGGGTTAGTTCGGGAAGAGAGAGATTTTTCCAGACGGAATATGGCATAAGATTAATGCTTGCGCCAAGATCGGCCAAGGCGTTGCATGTATTAATCCCGGAGAATTCACAAGGAATAAGAAAGTGGCCAGGGGTCCTTCCCAAGTTTCTTTGGTAACTTGTTTAGGAGGACCGCTGAGCAATTCTCATTCAATGGGGTTCTAGCCATTTCACTCAACTTTTCTTTGTTTCCGATTAAAGTTTTTAGAGTCGAGGCGAATTTTGGCATAAGCATCAAGGCATCCGTAAAGCTAATTTCGAAACTCAAATCTCGAAAGATTTCATAGAATTTCTCAATTTGGTCGTTAGCTTTTTCACGACGTCTTTCAGCATATTTCTTCTTAAAGGAAATGGAATCGATGCTTTTTGGTTAGGCCTTGAAGCACTAACTGGAGCATTTACGGGCTCAGAGATTGAATTCATTATGACACGGGATAACCGGAGTTGGGACTCTTCGCTGCTTCCATTTATTATAGAGGCATCGGTCCTTTGTGACCTCGGGGGGGTGGTACACGTTCATAACCCTTTATGAGAGAAGTAATAGGAATCATGGGTCCCTTTGTAAGCTACACCACTTCGAGTGTTAATACCCTTTAAATCCTCCTTGGGTTAGGTAACAGTGTTAGCAGGAAAAGTTCCCGAAGTAGAGGCGGTATTCATCTTGATAAAGTTACGTAGCATACTTTTAAGTCTTTGATTTGAAGTAGCCAAGTTGTTCAATTGAGCTTGCAGGTTTTGACCTTGAGTTTGCAAAACTTGATTTTGGTTTTGCATGTTCCTCATAACCGCATCATTAGCCTTTATGTAGCTATCAAAATCGGTTTTAGACACACCTTGTGTCTGAGGAGCTGGAGCTTGATAGGCGGGAGCTTGATAAGCAGGAGGTTGAACAACCTGAGGTTGATAGATTTGACCTTGATTAACCAGGGGTTGGTAAATTCCCTCGGTTTTGGTTGTAACGATTCTGATTGTTTCCTTGATTTTGCACATGATTGTTTTGAACGGGGGGAAAACCGGGAGGTCGAGATTTGGATATATTGAAATCGGGGATCGATAACCGTTAGTTTCCTTGTTGTAGTTAGCTGCGGCTGCTTGTGAACATATTCTTAATATAATCTCGATAAACATTGCCAGTGGTGGGCTGGAAAAGTTGGTAGGAATGAGCCCACCGCAAGTAACACAAACTTTCCTCACCCGCTTTGAGGGAGAGTAGGAGCGGGAGATTGATTTTTCTTATCAATCTCTGTTTCGACACCATTGTGTTATGATGATATCCATGACGTTACGCCTCGCGTTTCCGCCTTGGCGGGGTGTGACACTCACTTTGGCAACAACTGGTTTGTTGCGTGAATTACGAACTTTGGATTTGCTTTCAATGATTCTTAGGCAATCACGAGGCATTTTGTCCAAAAAGTTGCCACCCGCGGCGGAATTTAACGAATCTTGATCGTTAGAGTTCAAGGCATTATAGAATGTATCGAGTTGATGCAATTCTGAAAATCCATGATGTGGACATGCCCGAAGAAGATCGTTAAATCGGTCCCATGCTTCATAAAACGTCTCATCAAATCTTTGTTGAAATCTCGTGATTTCATTTCGAAGATTGGTTGTTTTAGACGGAGGGAAAAATTTGTTGATGAATTTCGAAACAAGATCATCCCATGTTTGAATCGATCGAGGGGGTTCTTTTTCAAGCCAAATCCGGGCTGCCCCCTCGAGGGAAAATGGGAAAAGCATAAGCTTTACCGACGTACTCGGGACGTTCGGGAACTTCATCGTAGAAGTGATCTTGTTGAAATATCGGATGTGGGCATGAGGATCTTCTTTGTCATGTCCAAAGAATTGCTTGTTTTGAACGAGGTTAAGCAGACCGTGCTTAAGCTCAAAGTTGTCCGCGGCGATTTCGGGCACAACGATGGCATCCTCGTAACCCGCGGTGGGTGCTTCAAGCAACTGAGCCATAGTCCGGGTATCATCCATCGGAGCTAAGGGATCTGGATTTTCAATTGGTTCTTCAAGATTAAATTGTTCAACAACAGGTGGTGGGGCCTGGTGTTGTTGATTATGAAGATTACGAGTTTGGGAACGAGTGTGCATACACTAAGAAAGAAAATTTACACTAATTTTTTTGTTCTTTTTGGTTTATCAAAAGTAAATTCACAATTTATTTTAATAACGGACAACGAAAAAGACAACTTAAACCTAATAATCGACAAGCTTCTCGGTAACTCTTCGAAAAGAAAAACGCACAAAGGAGCGGAGGAATAGGAAAACGCGAAGCTATTAAAAACCTTTTTCCTTTAGGGTCGTAGTTCCTCGAAACAACCCGCCTTATACCCCTTTTAGAGTTTGTTTATCTTTTAAAAGGTGAACCGTACCTCGCAAGTGACACAAAAGGCAAGTTTTTAAATCTTTTGTTCGAGTTGAGAACCAAAAAGTTCATCGGAAGTTATTATGATAATACCTCAGTTGAGAATATTATATTTTGGTATCTTTACCAATTTGTGAATTTTATTGATAATTAAAGATAATGTTTTTATATTTTTGGTTTTTTTTTGGTTTTTTTTTGTTTTTTTAAAAAACTTAAATGATAATTATACTAAAAAGAAAATGAAAATATTTTTGTATTTTTTGGTTTTTTGGTTTTTTTGTTTTTTTAAGGATAATATTCACAAATTCAAACACAACTTGACAAACGTAACGATAATCGATTTCAAAGCCTCCCCGCAGCGGCGCCAAAAAATTTTGATTGAAGTTCTTTAAGCGATTTATTATTATATATTAATAAAAATATATATATAAGTTATAAATCTAAAAACACAATCAATGAAACCGATGAGTAGTATAGAATATCCCCGGGTCATTTATCCCCAACGAGGCTGTGCTGGAGAATCAATACAGTCGAAAAATTGGAGTTTGAATAAGATTAATGATTTAAGAGAGTAGAAAGCTAAATTAATCAATGACAAACAAAAACGATTGAGAAAAACCTAAAAAATATGACAAATTAAAGTTGAAAACAACTAGAGCCAGGAATCCCGAACAAGGGGTCAAAAACCTAAAATCTTAAAAATTAACCCTACAAAGAAATTTTTACTTCTAAACTACTCTAGGGGACTAATAATGAAGAATGAAAAAGACTAGACTGAAAACGGAGGTCGTTTGACCCAAAAACGAGTCAAGTCAAGATCCGTACCCGAGACCCGTTCTTTAAAAATCAAAAGTTTGCAAAATTAACCCTACGAAAGTTTTTCTATTTTTCCTACGTAAAATATGACCAAAGAAAAAATTCTTAAAAGAAAAATATTTTTTTGATAATTTTTGTATTTTTTATGAATTTTTAAAACTTTTAACGAAATTAAATTATAAAAAATACTAAACTATTTTTAAAAATTCTGAAAAAATTACTAAAATTACTTTATCCTACGACTATCCTAAGAAAAATAAGAAACCCAAAATTCGGCTTATAAATAAGCCGAAAATAAGCTCAAACGAGCTTATAGCTATATGGGCTAAAAACACCTTATATACCAAGGTGCCCAAGGGTCTAACAGAAAAGACCCAAGGGCACAGCGGTAAGAGTGTTATAAAAGAGGTGTATTGAGGGTGAGACCCGGGTTCGAGTCTTGCTCACCCGGGTTTCCCCTTATCTCCTCTTTTTTTTTCAAAACTTTTTACACAAACTTGATAAGCACCTTGAGCTTATCATTTTTCATAACTACGACTTTTTGAGAAAAGCTAAAAATAAGCTAAAAAAAAGGCTTTTTGTTTGGCAGTGGCTTATATTGAGCTTAAAGCAAAAATTGGCTTTTCTTAATCACTTTTATGAACAATTAAGCAAAGAAAGTGGGAAAAATGAGCAAAACCCATTAACACACCAACATTATGAACTACTAGGAACAAAAATAAGCAAATGAAATAAGCCCAATAAGCCAGAAATTGGCTTAAACACTCAGCAGTACTAACTTAAGAGTTAGTACTGCTAGGGTGAATTTTAAGTCTGCTAGGCTTGTTAAGGGGCAAGATAAGCTAAGAAACAAGGGAAAACTTAATCCTAATAAGCAACTACAACTAAAATAAGCTAAGAAAATCAGTCATAAAAGCCAAAAGACTAAAAATAAGCCCACCAATCCATAATTCTGAGTTCAAAAAAACAGTTAAAGTGGCATTTTCTGGCTTAACATTAAGCAATCTATGGGGGGCTAAGGCCTTAAGGGCCCACTTAGAGCTTATCAATGAACCTAAGGGCAATCTAAAAAGCTTAAAAGAACTAAGGGCTTAAGGCCAAATAAGCTAGAAAAGTGGGCTTGAAAAAGGGTGTCTAGCACCAGGGGAAATGAACTAGTAAGGGGGGCTTAATTTGACAGCTTGAAATAAGCTGTCAAATAAGCTTAAAATGAAAAATAGCTGGTAAACAGATTAAAAGGGGCATGTGAAGAGCTTATATTCAAAATTCCATTTGCTAAAAACAAGTTAAACCTGCTGGTTTTTGTTTGTGAAAAAGGGCTTTTTCCTTTACTAAATGATGACACCAAATTCTTGGCAGTTTTGACAAATGACTCAAAACACTTCTACTAAACTTGAGCTTATGACACTCACAAATGACACACAGAGTGATGTAGAACTCATAAACTTCAAGAGAGATTTCTAAACCTTAAGCAAATAAGCTTTTTGACCCCTTTTTAAAACTAGCAGACTTAGGAAAAATGAAAAAAAAACTTGAAAATCAACTTTTAAACTTGTAAACTTCTGAAAACAGTTTCAAAATAGCTTATTTACTTAAGCCTAAGTTGGCCATATGACCACAACCCATGGTGACACCATTTTGACCCATTTTGGGCTTGACCCAAACACCCTTTTATATCTTAAAAACGGATTTTAAAACTTATAAAAACTGAATTAAGCTCAAACTTTTGAAGTCAACTATCAAACATGCAATAATAAGCACTAAAAAGTAAAAAGCAAAGAGAGATAAGCACTTTAATAAGCTAATAAGCAAACAGTGAAAATAAGCTGAAAAATTAAAAAAAACATACCTGAACTCCTTGCTCAAAACAGGAGTGTATGAACCTAAATAAGCTCTAATCCTACCCTAGCTTATAAATAAGCTATACTAAGCAACCCAATGAGCCATCCAAGTTTGCTCATTCATCCATGGCTTAATCAAACAGTAACTTTTGTTTTTCTTTTAATTTTTCTTAAATTTTTGTATCAAAGCTTTTAAAAACAGATTATAAAGTGCTTAAATTAAGAGCTTATATGGTTTTTAAAGAAACACAAGTAACTTAGAACACAATGTAAAAGTTAAACTGAATTTTCATTAAAAGAAAGAGAGTACAAGTACATTAAGTTAAAAACTAAACTGAGCTAAAACACACTTAAAAAAAACTAACTCCTTTGCCACAATGGCTTACAAAAGCTTTTATAGCCAAATAAGCTAGGGTTTGGTCTTCTCTTCTTAACTTCACTTGTGTGCTTCTTTGTAGACACAAAACAGCCCTTTGTGCTTGTTGTGAGAGTGTAAACACAAAGCAATCCTGGCCCTTCATTATTTGGTGCCCACTCAATCATCACAACATCGATTTTGTTCTTGGCACAATAAGGTCACATAGGTTTGCCAAGCTGATCATTGACCATGTGGGGGGTGGGGTTTTTATGTGAGGTGATAAGGTTTTGGGTTGATGTGGGAGAGGGTCAACGACGGTTTGATTAGAGGGATGTGGGGTTTGGGTTTTGGCGGGAAATGTTGATGAGATAAAACAGCGGTTTCAAACGGGGTGAGGGTTTGAGGGATTGTATAGGTTTGGTCCCTCATGGTTATAGTGGTTATTGCAATTTTAGTCCATGTGGTTGTAAATGTTTGGGGATTTGACAGAAAACACCCCTGAAAGTTATATAGGTTATTTCACCACAAGTCCTTGTGGTGTATAACTTTCTAGGGTTGGCAGGAATGACCCTTGTGGTATCTCTTTGGGAAAATGGCAGCATGAGTCCCTCACAAGCATTTTCTTTATATCCTTCATTAAATAAGTTAGGGACTTGGCAATTTTGGCCCCTAAACTTATTTTTCTTCACTTTTTGACTTTGGATTTGTCGGGGTTGACTTTGGTTGACTTTTTCAGACTTGGGCTTTGTCTTGACTTTGTCTTTTCCACGCTTTTCCATTCCGTGTCCGGTTTTGTCGTTTTGGCTTCGTTTTTCGTCCTTTTCTTAGATATCCGTTCCTACACAACACAATTAGCAAAACAAGCATATTTTTGGCATTTTAAGTCCGTTTTTGGTTATTTTAACTTGTTTTTAAAGGTAAAAGGTATGTGTAATTAAACACATACCATTGATAACTCGCTGGTCTTCCTTGAAGTATAACTCGCTAGATTTAAGAAAATTTGGGCAGAGTAACCTTTGACTTTGACCTTGAAAAAGTCTTCAATAAACCTGTTAACTCGCTATATTACCAAATCACTAACTCGCTATCTTCCCAAACTTCTAACTCGCTATCCAGTTTCCTGCTAACTCGCTACTTGAAGTCTCTTTCTCGCTGGTACACATGTCACTTTCGTACCTGTTTGTCTTGTTCCACTTTAAGCAAACAAACAAATACAAATGTTGGACCACAGTATCGTACCACGGAATTCACCAACTTCGGCTAGGATGAAAAACGAGTTAAAACCATTTTTTGAACCACAATAAGCCACAAATAAGCTAACCAATTTCAAAATAAGATACTATGGCACGTTTAGAACACAAAAGTGCACGTCTTTTTTGAATCTAACCACAAACAAAGTCACAAATGTTGATTTTTTTTTCAAAAGTTTTCAAACCAAAAAAACAAAAAAAACATATGTTTGATTATTGAAAAGGTACGTTTAAGCTATGAATAAGCTAAGAAGCTTGAGCTTAACACCACCTAAGAACCAATAAGCCACAAATTTTTTTGAGCTGGGAGCTTATTTGTCAAAATAAGCCACGAATTTTTTTGAATTTTGAGCTTATTCCCACAAAACAAATCACAATCCACCCGAGGCTCTTGATACCAAATGTCAGGAAACCAAGAATTACTTACTCATAATTTAGAGCATGGGTTGTACAAGAGAAGTAGCAGAAAACTAGGGCGAGGGAAGAATGTAGAGAGAGAAACAAGAGAGAGAAAGTAGAGAAAATGGGAAGTTTACTTGCAAGACAAAAGTTTACAAATGAACCAACCACCTATCCTTCCTTGGAGAGGTGTATTTATACTTAGACTAAAAGGCTTGCATGCCTTTAGTATTTCTACGGGGCGGGCTCGGGTATACTTAGGCTTTCGCCTGATACACATGACCGATTAGCTTACATAAGTGAGCCCGTTTACCCGATCTAGCCTATTACAACGTTACTTAATTGAATGACTGAGACCTAATATTCTTAATGAACGAACTTCCTTGTTAGACTCAATATTTTGAGGCTAACACTTCCCATGTTGGTTTTCCTTGGAACTCGGCTTTACTTGCACTGTTAAGTCGAAGTACATAAGTACAAGGATCGATTATTCATTGATATGTGGTGAAAATCAACGATGTTTAGTTTTGTATAAAAGTGGTCGATATCACCACTTGTTTGTAAAAGTATGTATAAGTTGGGATGATTGGGAAGTTGATCGTTATGGGAACGCCAACTTAGGTTATCTTTGTCATTTCTTGTGTGTGTGTGACGTTTGTCAGATATTTATGTGTCCTTTATCATGGAATATGGGTATCGGGAATGTTACTAGCAAACTATATAACCCTTATTGGTTAAGGATATCTATTCGTTTTGTGATTTTTGCTATAAAGAACATATATACACATAAAATGATAAATGTAAAGACATAAAGGGTTTTAGGTAACCTTATGATGATGTAAGATGATAACCAACACAATCTAAACCCTTGTTTAGATGAAAAACCAAAGCTTGCACAACTTGAAAACCCTAGTTTTCCAAAGAAACCCTAGCTTTCCTTTTCCTAGCTTAACCCTTGTAAATGCTTAATCCAATCCTTCTAACCACCTTAGGTCATCTTAGGAATGATGTAGGAATGTGTGTATATGTTGTAAATAAAATTTTGTATGGTTTTGGTGTGTATGTTATTTGAGTCGTGGGTTAGGAGCCAAAAGGGAGAGAAAAGATGAAATCTTTCTTGTAAAAGTGAAGTGTATGATTTTTACTTACAAGTGCAAGACTTATATCTACAAGTGGTTAGTCAAGAACACTATACAAGACAAGATGAGTGATTTAGGGAAATAGTTGGTCAAAAGTATGGGAAGTATGGGAAGTATGGCTTCATTTAATGTGTAGAGATGTACATAAGACCATGTGGTGAATTTTTGTGATATTTCTTTGTATACATCCACCTATGTCCGGTTTTATATGTATATATGTGATATTATTTTGTAAATTTTGGGTATTGGGTATAAATGTGGGTATTTGTTGAAGCGTAGAAAAGTTTTGGTGGTTTCGGGTATGCCTAAACGTATTTTATTGCGAAACGTAATCACTTTACGCAACCAATAAAAATAAAATGAACAAAGTTAATAATTATCCTCAAAATAATTACTTAACACTTGCTTAATGTAAACATTTAATTGTTTGATGCCCGTTTACATTGAACGATAATTTTTAGCTTACGCGATTTAACTTAACGTTTGCGATTTAAAGCAAACGCGTACAATACAAAAGATACATTATGGATTTATTGACGGCGTCAATGACCCTAAAACACGGGGTGTTATAGCTAATGGTTGTTTAAGGCTTTGGGCCTTTTTTATTGTTTTGGGCCGTATATGGTATTAAAGGGAATTGGGCTTCTTAATAGACTTTGGGCTTATGGTCTTCATATAATATACTAATGGGCTGACTCAGCCCATTAGATGGGTTCGGGTGGGCCCATTAAGTATTCTTCGGTTACGACTTCGGCTTTGACCGTTGACTTTGTCGGGGTTGACTTTGACTTTCACTTTGTTGAATTTGACTTTGATTTGACTTTGTCTTTTCACGCTTTTCCATTCCGTGCTCGGTTTTGTCGTTTTTGGCTTCGTTTTTCGTCCTTTTCTCAGATACCCATTTCCTGTACAATATAAGTGAAAACATACAAATACAAAGCATTTTTGGTCATTTAAGTCTGGTTATTGTGGAAAATGGTATGTGTAATTAAGCACATACCATTACCCTCGAGTATTAGCCATCGTAATGAATATTTAATGTTTGGTTTGTTTTAATCCTGATTGCTTAATTTATCATTGAATGTTTAATTATGTTTATCACCTCATACTTGTCTATGTGCTTGAATATGCAACCTATCATTCAACTGGGTCTAGTGATACTGACCAAGTAATCTAGATACTAGGATAGCTCTCCATATCATGTTTTATATATCTGGACCAATATGATCAAAAATAATGTTCTAACTTTGCCTTTAGATTAGTGAGCTTAGCTGGCCTGGCAGGTGACCCTTAATTCAACAAGTACGTTCTTAATCATTGGTAAAGACTTAAACAGTGAACTACCAGTATATAAAATACCGTCAAGCAGTAAGTGGGTAAAGTCCTGATGGGCTAGGGTTTAACAAGATCACTGTTAGGATTAAAAAACTTCTTGATGACCTTGAAGTTACTACTGATAAGGTTAGAGTTATTGCTGCTAAGCAAAACTTAATGATGCTCAATAATCTTAATGAAAAATATGCTAAGTAGTTAGTACTACTAGTTACTACTGCTAGAGTATATTACAACTGGTAGTGTAACTTAGTTACTACTGCTAGTGTAACTTGGTACTGCTAGTATATGGTAGTACTGCTAGAGTAAAGTTAGTACTACTGGTGAAGATTGAAGAAAATATTCTAAGTAGTTACTACTGCTTGTATATAGTTAATGTTGCTGGTGTATAAGTTACTACTGCTTGTTTAGAGTTAATGCTGCTGGTACAAAGTTACAACTGCTGAAAGAGTTTATGTTGACAGAGAAGAGATAAAGACTGCTCAGAGAAGAGATAAAGATTACTTATGTGATATGTATAAGATATTTTTGTAAAAGATACGTATAAGTTATTTGTTTAGAAGATCATGATAACTTAGGAAAATATTGTAAGCCGGTTAGGACTCCTTGGTGTATAAAAGGAGGTCCTAGGGTATAGAATTCTATGTACCAAAAATGAGTCATTTATAGAATTGTCATAGCTTCAAGGTTTTGTAACCTTAATACTAGTTAGAGTATTCGTATTATTTGTATTAATAATATTGGAGCTTTTATTGTTGAATTATATTGTTTTGTGTTACTGTTTTATTGCCATATTCTTCTTATTGATCAAAGATTAGATTCCGCATAATATTTGATATATTATACAAAGTTTCTATCATAGTTGTGTAGAATTTATCTTGCGTAACTAAACCTTACATAAGATAAGGAATTCAAGATCCAGTCAAGTGGGATCAACAAGTGGTATCAGAGCTTGTTGAGAAGCTTTGAATAAGAAGAACTTGTTTGAATACACAAGATTTCTTTGCTAGAAGATATGGATTCAGAATCTGCACATATAGTGGCTGCATCTAAAGTTCCAATGCTCAAACCTGGTGAATTTTAGTTATGGAGGATGAGAATAGAATAGTACATTTAGATGATTGACTATGCTCTATGGGAGGTCATAGAGAATGGAAACACTGCACCAAAAACAACACTTGTGGAAGGTGTTAAGAAAGTAATTGCTCCTACAACTGCTGAAGAAAAGGTACAAAGGAGGTTAGAGTTGAAGGCAAGAAGCACTTTATTGATGGGACTCCCTAATGAACATCAATTGAAGTTTAACTCCATCAAAGATGCCAACTCATTGCTGCAGGCTGTTAAGAAGAGGTTTAGAGGGAATGCTGCTACTAAAAAGACTCAGAGGAATCTTCTAAAGCAGCAGTATGAAAATTTTACTGCATCTAGCTCAGAGGGTTTAGATCAAACCTTTGATAGGCTTCAAAAGCTTATCAGTCAGTTGGAGATTCATGTTAAAAGTATCTCACAAGAAGATATAAATCAAAAGTTCTTAAGAAGTCTGTCACCAGAATGGAACACACATACCATTGTGTAGAGGAACAAGTCTGAGATAGATACATTAAGCTTGGATGGTCTTTACAACAACCTAAAGATCTATGAACCATAGGTCAAAGGGACATCAAGCTCAAGCACAAACACACAAAACGTAGCCTTTGTGTCCTCAAACAGCACCAGCAGTACAAATGGAGCAGTTAATACTACTCATGGTGCTACAACTGCTAGCACTCAAGCTACTGCTATTAACTTAACAACAATTGACAACTTGAGTGATGCTGTCATCTGTGCTTTCTTTGCAAATCAACCAAACAGTCCACAGCTTGACAATGAGGACTTGCAACAAATTCATCCTGATGATTTAGAAGAGATGGATTTAAGGTAGCATGGCTATGCTAACAATGAGGGCAAGGAGATTCTTGAAGAACACTGGAAGGAAGTTTTCTGTAAATGGTACTGAGACCATTAGGTTTGATAAGTCCAAGGTGGAGTGTTACAACTGCCACAAAAGGGGACACTTTGTAAGGGAGTACAAGGCTCCAAGGAACCAAGACAACATGAACAGGGAAAGCACTAGAAGAAGTGTGCCAGTGGAGACACTACTTCTAATGCTTTGATATCATGTGATGGTCTTGGTGGTTATGATTGGAGTGATCAAGCAGAAGAAGGTCCAACTAACTTTGCACTCATGGCTTACTCTTCTATAAGTTCTAACTCTAAGGTATCTATTGATTCAAAATGTTCATCATCTTGTTTGGAAAATGTTAAAATTCTTAAAGAACAAAATGAACAACTGTTAAACGACTTAAGGACATCTAAGTTAAATGCTATTGCTTATAAAACAGGTTTAGAGTCTGTAGAAGAAAGACTTCTAGTTTATAAGAAAAATGAGTCTGTTTATAAGGAAGATATCACTGTCTTAAAATGTGAGATTTATTTAAGAGAAGTAGCCATTACAGAGCTTAGGAGAAAGTTGGAACTGGCTCAAAAACAAAAAGATGAAATTCAGCTAACAGTAAAAAAATTTGAGAATTCATCTAAAAACTTAAGCAAACTAATAGACTGTTAGATAGTTGATAAGTGCAAAATAGGTTTAGGGTATAATGCTGTTCCACCTCCCTATATAGGAAACTTTATGCCTCCAAAACCTGATTTGTCATTCTCTGGTCTAGAATAGTTTATGAATGAACCTATAGTTAGTGAGCCTACTGTTAAGAAGCCTGTAGTTGAGACTAATGAAGCTAAGGCTAGTGAAGATAAGCCTAAGGTTGTTAGGAAGAATAATGGTGCTCCAATTATTGAGGAATGGGTGTTTGATAGTAAGGATGAAGCTGAGTCAAAGCCTAAGATAGAGAAGAAAACTGTTAAACCTAGTTTTGCTAAAGTAGAGTATGTTAAATCTAAAAAGCAAGTAAAATCTCCTAGGAAAACAATTGTTAAATAAGGTGATCAAAATAAGCTGAACACACATAGTCCTAGAGGAAACCAAAGAAACTGGAATTACATGATGTCTCAAAGATTAGGAAGTAATTTTGAGATGATTAACAAAGCTTGCTATGTGTGTGGAAGTTTTGATCATTTGCAGTATGATTGTGATAACTAACAGAGACAGTTTAATAATAAAAAGATGGTAAAACCAGTGTGGAACTATACTCAAAGGGTGAATCACTAGAATCTTTCTAGAATAACTCATCTCAGTCCTAAAAAGAACATGGTTCCGAAAGCAGTATTAATGATATTATGCCTAGTATCATTTACTACTGCTAAACCAGTTAATATTGCTCAACCTAGAACAATAGTGAATAGTGCAAGACCAATGACAAATGTTTTTAATAAAGCATATTCAACTGTTAAAAGGCCCATTAACATCAAAACATCAACTAAAAACAGTAACTTTAATCAAATGGTTAATATTGTTAAGGGTAAAAATGTTAATACTGCTAAGCCAAAAGCAGTAGTTAATACTACTAGGCCAAAAGCAATACCTAATGCTATTAAGGGAAATAATGTTAATGTTGTTAAGGCCTCAACTTGTTGGGTTTGGAAACCAAAGACTAAAGTTATAGACCATGTTTCTAAACATAACAGTGCATCAATGATGTTTAAAAGATATGATTATATTGATGCACAAGGCAGATCCAAGTCAGTGATGGCTTGGGTTCCCAAATAAGACAGATTTTCTTATCTTATGAGCAAGGCCATCCACAACAAGATTTAGAGGAGAAAGGTGTGATTGATAGTGGATGCTCAAGGCACATGACAGGGAACTGTCCTATCTTACCTGACTTTGAAGGATTTGATGAAGGATTGTTGCTTTGGAGGAAATTCTACCGGAGGAAAATCACAAGGCAAAGGTACAATCAAAATGGTTAATTTAGTTTTGAAAATGAGTCTTTTGTTAAGAGAGTTTCAAGTTTAACATCTTTAGTGTCTCACAAATGTGTGACAAAAGAATTGTGTTTATTTAAATGACATGAATGTATTGTTTTATCTTCCCCAAACTTTAGTTAACAGATGACAGTCATGTGTTACTTAAAACTTCCAAGAGAAACAATATGTATAGTGTTGATTTAAAGGAATGTTGCGTTTTGTCGAAAAGGAGGTCTAACTTGTCTCTTTGCAAAAGCCACATCTGATGAATCTGATCTTTGGCATAGCAGGCTTGGACACATAAATTTCAAAACTATGAATAAACTGGTTAAGGGAAATCTTGTAAGAGGTTTACTTTCAAAACTTTTTGAAAATGATCAAACCTGTGTTGCTTGTCAAAAGGGAAAGTAACATAAAGCTTCTTATAACGCAAAATAGTAAGTTCAATCAACACCTTTACATATGTTGCACATGGATTTGTCTTGGTTCTAAACATTTGTAAAAAGCGTAAAGAAAAAGTGTATTGCTAGTTGTCAACAGATGATTATAGTAGATTTAAATGGGTTTTCTTTCTAGCTACTAGGATGAGACCGGTGGCGTTCTTAAGTACTTTATAACTGGAGTAGAAATTCCTAATGGATCAAAAGGGTTACGGTAATTAGGTGGAAAAGGAAAATGGATTCAGAATAAGGAGATGAATCAGTTTTGTGTATGAGAGAAAGGTATTAGAGAGGAATTTAGTGTTGTAGCTAGAATCCTCAAAAAAATGGCGGTAGCTGAAAGGAATAATTAGAACACATATTGAGGTACTACGACAATGGTAGCTGATTCTAAGGCGACCTACTACTTTTTAGGTTGAGGCAATTTAATACTGCTTGCTATGTGCAAAATAGTGGTAATTAGTAACTAAGCTTCATAACAAGGACTCTTAATGAACGTTTTCTTGGTGAAAAACCAGCTTTAGAATTTATGAAACCATTTGGGAGTCCTGTTCAATTTCTCAATACCATAGATCACTTGGTAAGTTTGATGTAAGGTGATGAAGGTTTCTTTATTGCGGTACTCAATTAATAGTAAAAGCCTTTAGGTATTTAAAGGTAGGAACTAGGATACGATGAAGAGAACCTGATGACAGTTTGTGACAATACACCTAATTTGTAGGAGTGGACCAAATTGGCTTTTTTGATATTGATGCACTAACAAAGTCCAATGAATTATAAGCTAGTTGTTGCAGGAAATCAGTCTAATGGTAATGTAGGTACAAAAGTATATGATGATGCAGGTAAAGATAGAATAGAGACAGTACCTGGCAAAGATTACATACTGCTACCATTATGGACTGCAGATCCACCATTCTCTCAATGTTCAAAGAATTCTCAAGATGATGGATCCAAATCTTCAAGTGATGATGGAAAGAAGGTTGAAGAAGATCCAAGAAAAGATAGTAAAAGTATTGATCAAGAGAAGGAAAATAATGTTAACAGCACTATCAATATTAGTGCTGCTAGCACAAATGAAGTTAATGATTTTGTTGCAAAAATAAGCATTAAACTTCCAATTGATCCAGATATTCCTGAATTGGAAGATATTTTCTACTCAAAAGATGATGAAGATGTTGGTGCAGAGGCTGACATGAACAATTTGGATACATTTATGCCTGTTAGTCCTATTCCAACTATAAGAATACACAAAGATCTTCCAGTTGAACAAATTATTGGAGACTTGAATTCAGCACAAGATGATAAAGAATTTGGGAAGAACATGGTTTGTTTAGTTCAGTTCAGCAAAGAACAAACCATAAAGACTTTCAGAATTGCTTGTTTGCTTGCTTTTTATCACAAGAAGAACCCAAAAGGTATTCATGCCTTAAAGGATCCAAGCTGGTAAGGGGCTATGATGAAGAGCTTATACAATTAAGTTACAAGAAGTTTGAATTTAGTGGATTTTCAAATGGAAAAAGGGTATTAGCACTAAATAGGTCTTAAGGAATAAAAAGGATGAAAGAATTGAAATATGATTAAAATAAAGCAGATTGGATGCTAAGGGTAACACAGATGAAGGATGATGATTGATGATGTCTTTGCCTTGTTGCAGAATTGAGCAATTGGACTTTTATAGCCTATGCTCAATTAAAGAACTTTGTGGTGTACCAAATGGATTCTTGATGAGCTGTAAGAGTGCTTTTATTTATGGTAAGATTGAAGAGGAAGTCTATGGTTATCAACCACCAGGATTTGAAGATCCAGACTTCCCTCATAGAGTATACAAAGTAGAATAGGCACTTAATGGACTGCATCAAGCTCCTAGAGCATGGTATGAAACCTTGTCAACATATATGTTGGAGAATGGGTTTCAAAGAGGGAAAATTGACAAGACTCTGTTTATCAGAAGGAACAAAGGTGATATTTTGTTAGTTCAAGTGTATGTAGATGATATTATTTTTGGCTCAACTAAGAAATCACTATGCACTGAGTTTGAGAAGATGATGCATAAGAAGTTTCAGATGAGTTTTTTGGGTGAACTTACATTCTTCTTAGGACTGCAAGTAAAGCAGAAGGATGATGGGATTTTTATCGGTCAAGAAAAGTATGTGACTGAGATTTTGAAGAAATTTGGTTTTATTGATGTCAAGACAGCAAGCACACCTATGGAAACTCAGAAGCCTTTACTCAAGGATGAAGATGGTGAAGAAGTGGATGTTCATATGTATAGGTCAATGATTGGTTTATTAATGTATCTTACTTCTTCAAGACCTTATATTATGTTTGCAGTGTGTGCCTGTGCAAGATACCAAGTCAACCCAAAAGTTACACGTCTTCATGCTGTGAAAAGAATTTTTAGGTACTTAAAAGGTCAACCTAAATTGAGGCTTTGGTATCCAAAAGATTCTCCTTTTGATTTGGTAGCATACACTGATAGTGATTATGCTGGAGCAAGCTTGGATAGGAAGTCCACAACAGGATGTTGTCAATTTCTTATGTGTAGATTGATTTCATGGCAATGCAAGAAGCAGACTATGGTTGCTAATTCCACAACAGAGGCTGAGTATGTAGCTACTTCAAGTTGCTGTGGTCAAGTGCTTTGGATTCAAAATCAATTGCTTGATTATAGGTATAACTTTATGCATACAAATATCTATATTGATAATGAGAGTACTATATGCATAGTTAAGAACCCTGTTTTTCATTCAAAAATAAAGCACATTAAGATTATACATCACTTTATCAGAGATTCTAATGAAAAGAAGCTAATTTAAATGATCAAGATTCATACTGACAAGAATGTTGCAGATTTGCTTACAAAAGCATTTGATGTAAGTAGATTTTAATATCTGATTGCTAGTGTTGGAATGCTCAATCTCTGAAGTCTTGATTATGAGAAGGATGTTTGGAATGGAATGAAAAAGCTGCTAAGGATGAAATTAGAGTATGTGCTCTTAACTTAAAAGACTCTGTTGTTAAGTATAATTAGTACTGCTAAGTTAATACTGTTAGTTATACTTAATACTGCTGGTATAATTAATACTGTGAGAATTGAGAGAGTTGGTGAGAATAAAAACAGAAAGAGAGATGTGTGAAATAAAAAAAGACAGAGTGATTTGGTGAGAAAAAGAATTGAGAGATGTGGTGAGTTGATAAACAGAAAGAGAGCTAAGTAAAAACAGAATGAGAGAAAAGTAAGCAAAAAAAATTAAGAGAAAGCAAAAATAGAAAGAGTATGGTGGCATGTTCAAAGGAAATCTTAAGTTAAGGGGAAGTTTGTTTCATTCATGGAAGATCAAGATTTGAAGATGAAGATTGCTGAAGATTAAGCTACAATGGATCATCTTGGAATCAGTTTACTGTTTGTTTTGTCATCATCAAACAAGGGAAGATTGTTGGGATTTATTAATTTAATGATACAAAAACAATGATACAAAGAGAATGATACAAAAGAATGAAACACAAAGGACTAATTAGGCATTATTGAATTCTACAAAAGATGGAGGATTCTACAAGATTTTCTTAAAAGATAAAGATCAAAGATTAGGAAAAGATTTAGTTTCCTAATACAATTAGATTTCCTTGTAAGTCTAGATGGACTCTCTATATAAAGATATCCCTAGACATAGTTTATGTGTGTGATTGTGTGCACTAAAAAAACGTGTGTGTTTTGATGATGTAGACGTCTATGTGTGGTTTAGCCTCAAGGTCAAAGTATCTTTGACCCTGTTACAGTTAGGTAACCGTTCTATATTGATCAAATAGAATTGGGGCTTGTATGTATGAAAAACCTTGTGAAAATAACATTGTTCTTTGTTTAAATTCCGTTGCATATCTACATACTTTGTTATTTTTTATCCTAAGAGCTTTAAACGATTCTCTACAATTAAATCTTGCATAGTTATGTACCAAATTGCAACAAAGAGTGCTTGACCTGGAGAACACAAAGACTGCTCAAGCTCAAGAGATTTCAAGTTTGAAACTGAGAGTCCAGAAGTTAGAGAAGAAAGGAGGGTCAAGAACTCACAAGCTCAAAAGACTATACAAGGTTGGTTTATCAAGAAGGGTAGAATCCTCTGATGAAGCTAGTTTGGGTGATCAGGAGGATGCATCCAAACAGGGGAGGAGAATTGCTGATATTGATGTTGATAAAGGAGTTACCTTAGTTGATGAAACTGTAGAGAATTAGGGGAGGATTAATGATGAAGAGATGTTTGATACAGGTGTTCTTAATGATGAAGAAGTGTTTACAGGACATAATATGGCTGAAAAGGAAGTTAGTACTATTGATCCAGTTACTACTACTGGTGAAGTAGTTACTACTACTAGTGTTGAGGTTAGTACTGCCAGTCCAACTTAAGCTACAATTGCTGATGAATTGATTCTTGCTCAGACTTTAATAGAAATCAAAAGTGCAAAACCCAAAGCTAAGGGGGTTGTGATAGGAGAGCAGAATGAATCTACAACAAGAACAAGACCTCAACAAGTACCATAAAAATATAAAGGTATCATGGAAGAGCCTGAGAAGTCTACAAAGAAGAAAGATCAAATTAGGCTTGATGAAGAACTTGCCTTCAAGCTACAAGCTGGAGAAGAAGAGGAAGAGAGACTTGCAAGGGAAAAAGTTAAAGCCAATGTTGCCTTAATTGAAGAATGGAATGATATTCAGGCAAAGATTAAGGCAGATCAATTATTAGCTGAAACATTGCAAGCAAGAGAACAAGAAGAGTGGACTACTGAAGAAAGGGCTAAATTATTTCAACAATCTTGGAGAAAAGAAGAAAATTCTTTGTAGCAAAAAGAGTAGAGGAAAAGAGGAACATACCACCAACAAAAGCTCAAAAGAGAAGTATAATGTCTACTTATCTGAAAAACATGGTTGGATACAAGCACAATCAATTGAAGAACAAAAGCTTTGATGATATTCAGAAGTTGTTTGACAAAGCTATGAAAAGGATAAATACATTTGTAGATATGGATACATAATTGGTGGAAGGTGGTGAAGCAAGAGCAGAAGGTAGCTCTAACAGAACAGGAGAAGATCTTCAACAAGAGTCTACCAAGAAGCAAAAGATGGATGAGGATAAAGAAATAGCTGAGCTTCAAAGTCTAATGAAAATTGTTCCTGATGAAGAGGAAGTAGCAATTGATGCTATTCCTCTGGCCATTAAACCTCCAACCATTTTTGACTACAAGATCATTAAAGAAGGAAAGATCAGCTTCTTTCAAATTATAAGAGCTGATGGAAGTTCAAAGAGGTACTCAGCCTTTATTCAGATACTTAAAAACTTTGACAGGGAAGATTTAGAAACTCTGTGGAAATTAGTAAAAGCTAAGCATGGATCAACAAGACCAGAAGAGGGCTATGAGAGAGTGTTATTGGGTGATCTGAGAACAATGTTTGAACATCATATAGAGGATACAGTGTGGAGGAATCTACAAGGAAACAAAGTGTTGATTTGGAAACTATTTGATTCATGTGGAGTGCATTTTATGAGGTTTCAAGACATGCATATCTTTATGTTGGTTGAGAAGAGATATCCCCTTACACCAGCAACAATTACAGAGATGCTGAACACGAAGCTTCAAGCTGATCATTGGAATGAAATGTGTTATCAACTTCTTAAGCTCATCACAAAACAACTCAAGAATCAATGAAGTGTTTGGAAGCATCCTCCTGGTGATTATGAAGCTTTTAATGAAGAAACTTGAGATTTTGAAGAAGAATATCAAGTTTAGGGGAGGATTGTTAGGATTAAAAGACTTCTTGATGATCTTGAAGTTACTGCTGATAAGGTTAGAGTTACTGCTGCTAAGCAAAACTTAATGCTGCTCAGTAATCTTAATTAAAAATATGCTAAGTAGTTAGTACTGCTAGTTACTACTGCTAGAGTATATTACTACTGCTAGAGTATATTACTACTGCTAGTGTAACTTAGTTACTACTGCTACTGTAACTTGGTACTGCTAGTATATGTTAGTACTGCTAGAGTAAAGTTAGTATTGCTAGAGTAAAGTTAGTACTGATGGTGAAGATTGAAGATATTATTCTAAGTAGTTACTACTGCTTGTACACAGTTAATGTTTTTTTCAACGACAATTGTGGCTACATGGCCCCTAGCTCAGAAGGCGTAGCGAGCCCATACAACCAGGTTGGGTCCAGCCCAGAAGGCAATGGCACCCTTCCCTTTACGCACGCGGGAGGAAACCCCTATCGCCCTAGACAAGACTCGATCTTGAGACCTTGCCTAGGAGGGTAAAACCTCCATACCATTAGACCAGAGGCCCATTGGTTTGTTTGTACACAGTTAATGTGGGTGGTGTATAAGTTACTATTGCTTGTTCAGAGTTAATGCTGCTGGTACAAAGTTACAAGTGCTGAAAGATTAAGACTGCTGAAAGAGTTTATGCTGATAGTGAAGAGATAAAGATTGCTTATGTGATATGTATAAGATATTTTTGTAAAAGATACGTATAAGTTATTTGTTAAGAAGATCATGATAACTTAGGTAAATATTGTAAGCCGGTTAGGACTCCTTGGTGTATAAAAGGAGGTCCTAGGGTATAGAATTCTATGTACCAAAAATGAGTCATTCATAGAATTGTCATAGCTTCAAGGTTTTTTAACCATAATACTAGTTAGAGTATTCATATTAATTGAAGTTTTGTTTGTTAAACTGTGTGTTCATTAGAATTACTATTCTATTGCATATTCTTCTTATTGATCAAAGATTAGATTTCGCATAATCTTTGATATATTATACAAAGTTTCTATCATAGTTGTATAGGATTTATCTTGCATAACTAAACCTTACACAAGCTAAGGAATTCAAGATCCAGTCAAGTGGGATCAACAATCACCATTAATTTAATCCATAAGATAGATTATAATTAAACTAAAGGATGCTTTATATGGATGTGTTAATTGTGACAGGATTCAGCGTGTCTTGGTTTTAGGATGATGTCCCGCCTAAGTCTTAAGAATGATATGCTGCCTCGAGATAATTAGTCATTGCACAAAACAAACAAACCAGCATTTAATCGGATTTAATATGGCTAATACAGTTTTCTATCATTTGGCTTGTACCGCTCTTTTATCTTCTGATTTTCTTCTTGCATACTTATTGTGTATTGAATTGATTATTGTCACCATAAAACCTATGCCAGTCTCTCAGGCTGAAAAACCCTTTTTTCATTAGAACTAGGTTTATCATAGGTTTAACAAGTAATTAAAATTAACTAGTTTAATTAGATTAATTAAAATACTGATCGAATACAAGATTAACGACCTCGCTCATAGTGTTCGACACCTTACTTACCACAAAACTCCATCTGATCGGGTACACTGCCCGTTATAGTGTTGTTTTAGGATAAGTCGGATAAATATAAATTTAAAACTTGGTAATCAATAAATACTACATACACGATAGCACATCAAGTTTTTTGCGCCGTTGTCGGGGAGTGAAAAAGTTTAATCTTAATCCTTATTAGTATTTCTAACCCTTAATTAGCTTAGCTTAGTGATTTTTGAATATAATAGCATATATAATATAATGTGTGTGTGTGTGTGTCTATATATATATATATATATATATAAGAAGTAAGTATTCCGTTAAGAAATAAAAATCACTTTAGGAAAAGTGATGACCAAATCTTCCCGGTCGTATCCTGACGAAATGTGAATTGAGAATTGGTTAAGTTCGTGATCGCGTGCTTTGAATAATTTAAAGAATTTTGATTTTTGATTCTATTTCTACTCATGAAACGCAAAAACAAATAAAGGCAAGCAAATAAATAAGGCAATTAAGATTAAAGCCTAAAAATGATAACGGGAATCCTAAAACGCAACTTAAAACCTAAATTATCAAAATTTAACCCTAAAAATGTTTTTTTATTTTTTATAAATCCTAAATGATTGAAAATAATTTTATAAAAAAGAATTATCTTTTTTTGATTTTTATTTTATTTATTATGAATTAAAAACAGATTTAATCTAAAAATAATATAAAAAATATTGAACTAATTTAAAAATCTAAAAATTTTATGAAAAGTACTTTGAACTAATTAAAATCTAAGAATAATAAAAGATTTGGAAAAGCAGTTGAAATAAGCAGGTAAATAAGCTTAAATAAGCTAATAAACAAAACTAGGGATTAAAGCATAAGTATTTAATTGTGCAAGATATAAACGAAAAAGACATAAGGGCAGTTGGTAGTGGATGTGTGTGTGTTGAGGTGTTGGTGTTATAAAGGAGAGGTTACAGGTTCGACCCTTGTGACCTTTCTTTTTGATAAAACATTTTTTTAATTTCTTTTTGTAAAAAGCTAAAGTATAAGCACAAATAAGCAACTTTAATAAATGGACTTTTGACAGAACTTATTATTAAGCTAGATTAAGCATAAACAAAATGACAGTTTAGGAATTAAGCTAAATTTCGTTAAGCTAAAACTGTTTTTTGGCTTTTTGGACTCGATAAGTTAACTAGAAAACTAATAAGCTGAAAAATACTAAGTCTTACACCTAATAAGCTATAAGGAGTCCTTATTAAGGACTACTAATAAGCTAAGTAAAATAAGCAGAAAAGCATTAAGAAGCAATTAAACAATTGACTTAAAAAGTGGCAGATTCTAAAGAAATATGACCAACTTTAAGCTAAGCTAAAAGACAAATAAGCACTCTAAATAAGATAGAAACCTAAAACAGATAAGAAACTATACTCACATCACTAAAATAAGCAAGAATTAAGCAAACACACCTAAGAAATAAGCTAGAAATTAGAATTGAAAAAGACAGATTATGCTACTTTGCTTTTGGCTTTTTGGATTATAAAGGTCTCTTTTTAAGCTTAAAATTAAGACTTTAAAAGCAAAATTAAAGACAAAAAGTTAACAACAGCTAAAGACCTTGACCCAATAAGCAACTATAAACTGAAATTGAGCTATTTAAACAACTAAATAAGCTGAAAATTCAAATCAAAACAGACTACATACTAGATATTCTTATGACTTTTTATGCTAATTGACCTTTTTGCAACAAAGCTTTTAGACTCTAAAATACTTTGACAATCTAGAGAACAAACTTAAAACAGCTAAAATTTAACATTCAACAAGCTAGACAAAACAACAATTATCCAACATTAAGCTATGAATCAATCTTAACAGTCCCTAAGAAAAACCTTCAAAATTCTTGACAGATTTTGACAATAGAACTCACAAGGTTAAACGTAGCCTAAATGATCCCAAAACTGATTTATTTTGATAAATTTTGAGCTGGTTTAAGCACAAAAAAACACTTGATATGCATATTAAAGGACCAAGCTTAATAAGGCTTTTTAGGAAACTATTAAAATGGCAGATTTATGAAACTTATAAAACAGACTACAAACTTAAGAAAACTAATATTAGACTTACTAAAACTAAACCTAAGACTTAATTTGAGCTTAATCAAACTTGACTTAATAACTAAAAGCAACACAAGCAGTTTTAACTACTTGTGCCAAACACCCCTTTAAATCTTAAAAACCAAATTTAAGCTAAAAGCAGCTCACATTAAGCTCTTATTATTGAAAACAGATGAGGTACTAAACATATTTAGACCAAATAAGCACAAATTTTTGATTAATAAGTTCTAGAAATAAGCTAACTCAATAAGCAGTGCTAACTGCTTATTCAAACAGTTTTAACTAGAAACTTTAAAAACATACTCTAAATTCTTTTAAGCTAAGATTAAAACACATTAAACTATAATAAGACAAATTATGCTAAATCAAACAATGAATAAGCTAGAATAAGCAACATGATAAGCAGTAACATTAAAAGAGAAGAAAAAGCAAGTGTACCTTGATCCCAGCTTAACAGGGATCTGAATTGCTCTTAAGAGCTTATTCTACAAGCTTTAGCTTGTTTAAAAACAAGTTGGTATTGTCCATAAGCCCATCCATATCTGGCTTATCTTCCAAAACATAAGCTAAGGTATATTTAGGGGAGGAATAAAGTAAATATCTAAACTCAGTTAAGCTTTTGAAGGCTAAACTGAGTATGAGCAAGCTTATATAGTAATTGAGAGCTTATAGAGATTATTAGATTGAATTTGAGCTTATTTCAACCATACTTGCATAAAGTAAAAACATTGAATAAAACACGAATTAAACCAAACAGAATTTTATTGATAATCAAAAGTGAGTACAAGCTTTTAAAAAGGAAATTACATTAAAATAAAGACAATAAGCTAAAAATTACTACAATAAGCTAAATTACTATTAAACTTAAGCTAAAACTAGACACCCCCAAAGTGTGTAAGGAGACCTCCTTATATAGTCATCAGTAGAAGGATCTAGAGCCTGAGGAGTGTGTAAGCCTTCAATCCTAGCCTTCTAATCTTGTCCAATCCCCAAGCAATCATTTGGAGCCCTTGGATCATGTGCCACGTCCATCCACCAATCAACACTTGTAGGATTGCCAGCGTGGCCTACCAAAAATGTCACTGCATGCGTCATTTCGATCTAGAAGGGTTAATTTTCATTTAAGCTAGGTTAATTGGGTGTGAGGGTGAAATTTAGGATGAAGGGTGAATAGTGAATTCAATTTGGGAGCGTTTTTTATGTTTGACCAGGAGTTATAAGGTGGACTTGGGTTTGGGTTTTGGTTATGAGTTGGGCCAGGTTAAAGGTTATAATTTTAATAGATTAATAGGAGTTGAGGTTAAGGATTAATGGTGTAATGGAAAGGACTAACGGTGCAATTGGTTTGAACTGATGGTGTTAGTCCCCAAGGACTAACTTTGTAATAATTTTAAGGTATTTTAGGGTTAAAGGATTAACGGGATTGGATTTGGTTAAGACTTAAGATAAATTCGCCTTCGGCTTCGATTTCTCGTACTCTTTCCATTCCCGTGCTCGGTTTTGTCCGTTTTGCTTTGTTTTTGTCCTTTTGTGCAATATCCGTTACCTGCAAGACACAATTCACAATACAAACGAATACATTGCATTCTTCTGTATTTATTGGTCATTATTGGTCTTTTTAGCTCGTTCTATTAGGTAAAAGGTATGTGTATTTAAGCACATACCAAAATCCCCCATACTAAGCTATTGCCGTGTCCTCACGCAATGTCATAAACACACTTAGAAAACTAAAAATTTCCACCCCCTTAGACTAATTACCTCGATAAGTAGCTAAGTGTTCATCTAAGGGAATTAAGAAATCACTAGTTTTGAAAAGCTCCCCGTTTTACCATTTTTATTCATTTATTATTATCATACATTCATATCATAACTTCACGGAACAAGAAACACTAAAAGGATAAATTTATCGTCCTTGATTTTTCACCCTCCCCAAACCAAGCTTAAAAACAAAATCATTGTTAAATACAAGTTAAGATGCTAACACTACTCATAATTGCTAATTGTGTATGCATAGCTACTTTCCGCTCCCTTATTTCCTAAATCCTTTAAGAATTTTATTATTATTATTAGTGACAAATAAATTAAATTCTTATTCATACAAAGTTAACCCGGTTTAGACCACAGATAGTTTGAAATCCTTTCCTAAAGAGACGATATGGTGAGAATAAGGTCCACATTATGGTTCTAATTTCGCACAATTTAGGGGTTATCCTTTTTAGATAACCCCGGAGTTGAAATTTGGCTTTATTATTATTATTATTTCAACATTTTTAAACCTCGGTCCTTTAAACAACTGCCACATCGGTATGCGAGCCGACCATGGTCCAGGAGTCTTATTTTGACCTCGGTGATCCTCGATGTTTTAGAAGGCTGCAACATCGGTTGTGAGCCGGCAAGATGCAACAAACTTTTATCAGTCACGGATTATTACTATGTGCCTTATTTAGAAGACTGCCACATCGGTTGTGAGCCGGCAAGAGGCAGTAAACTTTTATTAGCCGATAGTTTTTATTATTATTACCTCCACCTTTTAAACGACTACCACATCAGTTATGAGCCGGCAAGAGGTAATGGTATTATTTCGGCTTCGGTTTATTACATAACTTATTATTATTAGCCAAATTTCAAGTCATGTGGTCTTTCAACTACCTAGACAATGGTAGCGAGCCATCAGGAATCGGTAGCCTATTTCTCTACAACATTGACAAAACCTCGATGTGTACCTTACTTTCACCAGAAGGAATCTCTACGAAGTGATTTAAACTAAGAATCGCAAAAACCTAAAGTAAATTTATTTATTCAACAATTATATAGCGTTTATTAAGCTAATGGGAGCAAAAAGCCACAATTAACCTCTATGAGCCTTAAAGAGAACCAACTACTCCATGTTTAGCATATAACTTATATAAAACTCTATCATTTTTCGTTCTTCGCAAATTTAAAATCTTTAATAAAAATATCTGCGAATGCTTAGTCTAATAAAACAAGCTTTGCATATTTAAAGTCTATCATGGAAACTTGCAAACTCTTGGCTTTTATAAGCTAGAACTCGCGTTTTAAAGCTTCTTGAATAAAAGACTAGCAAAAGCTTAAATTTATATAAGTTAAGGGGCAAGCTAGAGCGCAACATGCTCGATCAAGTCAAAATTTATTCCTAAAAAGACAATACTACGTGTCAAAACACTTATTCTATTTTTGACAAAATTTAATTTTGGCATATTTTTGCTATTTTTGGTGGAAAAACGGGGTTACGTGAAGACAAGGGAAATGCAAGTAAGATCAAATCGAAAGATCCCCCCATACTAGAACTACACATTGTCCTCAATGTGAGACTGTCACCCCCATACTAATTTCAAGGCACAATCCAAATATTAAGGGGTCTCTACGCAAATCTAAAGCCGTTTATTAATTATGCTAATAGATAAACGTTAATCAATAAGATCTAGGATATCGGATTCCCATATATAAGCATGTGAAGGATTGAAGATCGACTGAATGATGGACAAAACCACGAGCATGAGAGCCTTTAAAATTCGGGCAATCCTGGACATAAAACACAAAACACGAGAAAGGAAGAGGCAAGCCTCCTCATATCACACTTATTCATAAACATACTACTACTAGGGATAAGCATGGGTTGCCACCCGCAAAGCGCTTATTTTTGTTAACCGAGTCATGAGCCTGACTCGACCCCAAATTTAGTGGTTCATGGGGAAAGTTTGGAGATCCGGTACAACCATCGGTGGTATGTCTGCTCCAAAATAGTGTTTAAGTCTATGACCATTCACCTTGAAGTTTGGTCCGTCGGTTTGAGATAACTCGACGGCACCATAAGGGAAAACTTGAGAAACGGTGAATGGTCCGGTCCAACTGGTTTTAAGCTTGCCCGAGAAAATATTTAATCGAGAATTGAAGAGAAGAACTCGATCACCAACGTTGAAAACGCGGTTCTTAATCTTTGAGTCATGAATCTTCTTCATTTTCTCTTTGTAGATTAAAGAGTTCTCGTAAGCTTGATCCCGGAGTTCATTTAATTCATTCATTTGAACTTTTTGGTGATCACCCGCAGTCTTAAGATCAAAATTACAATGCTTTAAGGCCTAATAGGCCTTGTGTTCAAGCTCGATAGGAAGATGGCAAGCCTTTCCGTACATGAGCTTATAAGGAGTGCACCCAATGGGTGTCTTGAAAGCTGTACGGAAGGCCCATAAAGCATCATCTAACTTATCGGACCATGAAGCACGATTTTCACCTACGGTCCTTTCTAAGATACGTTTCAAACCATGATTTGAAACCTCTACTTGTCCACTCATTTGTGGATGATACGCGGTAGAAAGACGGTGGGTAACTCTATACTTAAGCATAACCTTCGCGAATTGGTCATTGCAAAAATGAGTACCAACGATCACTAATTAAGCACGCTGAGATTCCCAACGGTGCAAAAAGAGATTTTTCAAAAATATTAAACAACACTCGAGCATTCATAGTGGGAGCGCTTTTGCTTCAAACAATTTAGATAAATAGTCGACGGTTACGAGAATGTATTTGTTCCCTCGAGAAGTCAGGAACGGGCCTATAAAGTCGATGCCCCATACGTCAAAGATCTCGCATACTTGAATTGCATTTTGAGACATTTCATCTTTTTGTGAGATTTTTGCTTAACGTTGACAAGCGTCACACCGTGTGACCAAGTCATGGGCATCACAGTAAATAGTCGGCCAATAGAAACTGGAATCAAAGACTTTCTTAGCGGTGTAGTTCACACCATGATGTCCCCCGGTGGGTCCATTATGGCAAGGCGTGAGGATATCAACGACTTCTTGGCCATGAACACATCGTCTAATCATTTGATCCGCACAAATCTTAAACAAGTAGGGGTCATCCCAAAAATAATGCTTAACATCCTTAAAGAATTTTTTGTTTTGTTGGGACGACATCCCTTTCACAATAAAATTCCCCGTATGGTAATTTGCAATGTCGGCAAACCATGGGATACTAGAATCACCACGAAAATATATCATTCCAAGGGTCTCGAGAGGAAATGTTTCATTAATTTCCTTTTTCTCGAGATCACCTTGATGAGGGTTCTCTAATCTAGACAAATGGTCTGTCGCGAGATTCTCTGCTCCTTTTTTTATCACGAATAATGACATCGAATTCTTGGAGTAGGAGAATCCACCGGATCAATCTCGGCTTAGCATCTTGTTTCGCAAGAAGATACTTAAGAGCCGAGTGGTCCGTATACACTATGGTCTTTGATAAGACTAAGTAAGGCCGGAATTTCTCAAAAGCATACACCACGGCTAATAATTCTTTCTCCGTCGTAGTGTAATGTGCTTGAGCATCCGTCGTGGTCTTACTTGCATAGTGTATAGGCTAAAAATGTTTGGTCTTTCGTTGCCCCAAGACTGCACCTACCGCATAATCACTAGCGTCGCACATAATTTCAAATGGTAGGTCCCAGTCGGGGGCAACTAAAATCGGGGCTTCGGTTAAATTTTTCTTAAGTAAATTAAATGCTTCAATACATTCTTTCGAGAAAATAAACGGAGTTTCTTTTTTGAGAAGATGGGTCATCGGCCGGGCGATTTTTGAAAAATATTGAATAAATCGACGATAGAACCCAGCGTGACCTAAAAAACTTCGAACGCCTTTGACGGAAGTCGGATGAGGGAGTTTAGCTATAACATCAACTTTAGCTTTGTCGACCTCAATCCCGGACTTTGAAATCTTATGTCCTAGAACAATGCCTTCTTTTACCATAAAATAGCATTTCTCCCAATTTAGAACTAAATTAGTGTCTTCGCACCGTTTTAGCATTTTGTCTAAATAGGAGAGGCATAACGAGAAAGAATCCCCAAAGACCAAGAAATCGTCCATGAAGACCTCCACTTTTTTCCTCGATCATGTCGTGGAAAATGGCCATCATGCACCTTTGGAACGTGCCCGAAGCATTACATAAACCGAAAGGCATACGTCGGTAGGCAAACGTCCCATAAGGGCAAGTGAAGGTGGTCTTCTCTTGGTCTTGTGGGTCAATTGGAATTTGAAAATATTCGGAAAATCCATCTAAAAAGCAATAGTATTCATTTCTCGCGAGTCTTTCGAGCATTTTGTCCATAAACGGCAACGGGAAATGGTCTTTACGAGTCGCATCATTAAGCTTCTGGTAATCTATACAAACACGCCATCCGGTAACTAGTCTTGTAGGAATCAACTCATTATCTTCATTTTCAACTACGGTCATACCACTCTTCTTAGGCACACAATGAACGGGGCTCACCCAAGGACTATCGGACATAGGGTAAATCAATCCGACATCAAGGAGTTTAATAACTTCCTTTTTGATAACCTCAGGAATTTTCGGATTTACCCTTCATTGATGTTGAATCGCCGGTTTGAAATCGTCTTCCATTAAGATCTTATGAGTATAAAAACTGGGGTCGATACCCTTAATGTCAGAAATTTTCCATGCGATGGCCCATTTGTGTGACTTAAGAACTTTTAAAAGGGCGGCCTTTTCTTCATCTTTTAATTCCTTAGAAATTATGATGGGTAATTTATCGGTTACTTCTAAAAATGCGTATTCAAGATGAGACGGTAAATCCTTGAGATCAAGCTCGGGAGGATCATCAATAAAAGATTTTATCGTTTTAATTTCCTCAAAATGAAGTTCCTTCGGAGGGAGAGGAGATGACGGATCATCATTTAATAACTTCTCGAGTAGAAGAAGGTCTCCCTCTGGATCAAAGTCTGCATCATTAATTCCTGGTGGAATTGAATCATTTGTAAGACAAGTTTGATTTCTTCCAAAATGAAGTCACCTCCTTTAAAAGGAGTGAGAGAGGGAAAAGAAGTAGAAAGGATAAGATCTAAAGACGGAGTGGGTTTTCCACTTTTAGAACTATCCGAAAAACCGAGCACTTCTTGAGCATACTCCTCACATAAAGCGTCGATGACATCGATTCGATTAACCGATTTAGCATTATTGTAGGAGTATCTCGAAGTTTGACCAACTTTAAAGGTTATGGCTTCATCATCAACTTGAAGAGTTAATTCTTCACCATAAACATCAATCAAAGCACGTGCCGTCCTCAAAAAGGGTCTCCTGAGAATTAAGGGAACCCGAGGATCAACAACATAATCAACGACTACAAAGTAGGCCGGAAAATGGAACTTTCCTACTTTAACAAAGACATCTTCGGCAATACCGGATGGACTAGTAGTCGATCGGTCTACAAGTTCAAGAATCATTCGAGTAGGAGTAA
The DNA here is from genome assembly GCA_026074375.1 of Tanacetum coccineum. Taxonomy (NCBI): domain Eukaryota; kingdom Viridiplantae; phylum Streptophyta; class Magnoliopsida; order Asterales; family Asteraceae; genus Tanacetum; species Tanacetum coccineum. The sequence goes on along the minus strand of BQNB010048968.1, from coordinate 8,645 downwards.
GTTCGGGGAGTGAGAGCTTCTTCCATATGGAAAGAGGCATCAAGTTGATGCTTGCACCAAGATCGCAAAGGCTAAGCATTCAACTATCTCCAGAAAATCACATGGAATAAGAAACTTGCCGGGATCTCCAAGTTTTTCGGGCAACTTTTTTAGGATGACCGCCGAACAATTCTCATTTACCGGTGTTTTGGCTAAGTCAAACAATTTTTCTTTGTTATTAAGGAGACTTTTAAACATTGAAGCAAATTTCGGCATATGTAGAAGAGCATCCGCGAAACTAAGCTCGAAATGTAATTCCTGAAAGATTTCACAGAGCTTTTGCTTGTTAGCTCTTTAAGGATAAGGTATAAACGGTAGGATTAGGAGCAACAACGGGCTCATTAATTAGAGTTTGGACAACTGGATGTTGGATGTTTTTCGGTACTTGGTTGCACCGTATCCTTTGTCACCTCGGGTTCCAGTTCAACCACTTTGGGAAAAGGAGAGAAAGGAGGTGTAATTGGAGGTCCATCATAAGAAATACCGCTTCGGGTGGTGATTGCTTTCAAGTCACCTCTCGGGTTAGCAACGGTGTTGCTAGGAAGTGAACCCGAGCCCGAAGAAGAAGCGGTATTCATTTAAAAAAAACTACTCATCATGTTCTTAATATCATTCGTTAACTCATTCTTTAACTCATTCTTGAACGCATTGTTTTGTCTAGTCAACGTATTATCCATCTCTTTCTTTAATTCTGACCTCATATTGGTTATTTGATTTTGCATTATTTTCATATTAATGTCATTTGTCTTCATGTAGCTCGAGAGATCGTTTGAAGGTCCAACTTGAGGCGGTGCTTGATAATTCTGGTTACCTTGATTGAAATTATTTCCTCGGTTTTGATTATAACCTTGATTTTGATTGAAACGGTTTTAATTATTTTGCACGGGAGGAAAACGATGTGGTCCCATTTGATTGCTTGTACGATATCCTTAATTTCGATTATAAGTTGTTGCAGCTGCAGAAGCATTGAAAGTGTTGCCATCGACGACAAGACACTCATAGTAGGGATGCGGTCCCCCACAAGTCACATAACTTTCAGAAATTGCTTTAACGGTTTCTGGAGGCGAGGTCTTAACATGACAAAGCATAGCATTAATGGCATCAGTAAGAGCGGCCATTTCTGATGGACATGCCGTGGTAGAAGAAGAAGTATTAGCACTCACTTTAGAAACAACCGGTTTGTTTCGTAAGTTGTGAACTTTCGACTTATTTTCGATAATTGTCAAAGCATCTTAAGGAGTTTTAGTCAAAAGATTACCACCGGCGGCGGCATTCAAGGAATCTTGATCGGTTGGGTTTAAAGCATTGTAAAACATATCAAGTTGATGTAATTTCGTAAAACCGTGATGTGGGCATGCACGAAGAAGATCCTTGAAACGGTCCCATGCCTCACTAAACATTTCCTCAAACTTTTGTTGAAAATTTGTAATTTCATTTCGGAGATTTGTAGTTTTGGAAGAAGGAAAGAATTGGTTAATAAACTTGGAAACAAGATCTTCCTAAGTAAGAATAGAACGTGGGGGTTCTTTTTCGAGCCAAATCCGGGCTGCCCCCTCGATAGAAAATGGAAAAAGCATAAGCTTAATCGACGAATTAGGCACATCTTTATACTTAATCGTGGAAGTAATCTTGTTAAACCAACGAATGTGAGCATGAGGATCTTCTTTCTCAAATCCGTAAAATTGTTTTGAAGTTACAAGATTTAGAAGACCATGTTTAAGCTCAAAATTCTCCGCGAGAATAGCGGGAATAACGATAGCATCTCCGTAACCCTCGGTGGGTGCTTGGAGTAATTCCGCCATAGTACGTTGATCGGCCATCGTAACTACGGAAGTCTCTTCAAGAGAAAACGGTTCGACTCTTTGCTTGGAACGTCTACGATTACGACGTTTCGGAGTCGTGGAAGATTCGACAATTAAATTCGATGAAGAGCGGGTGCGCATGCACTAAAAATAAAATAAGAGAAATAAAAAGAAAAATATTTTTGTAACCGATAATCGAACAAGTGTACGGTAGCTCTCTAGAAAACGCACAAAGAAGCGGAGGAGCGGGTAAGCGCGAAGCGTTTTAAAAACCTTCTCCTTTCGGGTCGAAGTTCGTAGGATCAACCCTCCTTAAACCTCTCTTAAAGTTTGTAATCTAAAAGTGAGCCGATTTCACAAGTGACACAACGGTTGTTTTTGTTGTTTTTTAATTTTTTTGGTTTTTTAAATACTTTAGGAAAAGTATTTTTGGTTTTTTCTAATAAATCTACGAAAATAAATCGAGAAAAATAAAATATTTTTCTATTTTTTTAGTTTTATATAAAAGAAAATATTTAAATAATAACTTCACGAGGAAGAGTCTTCAAAACACTAATCTTCAAACTTCAATTCGATATTCGTTTCACACTTCCCCGGCAGCGGCGCCAAAAATTGATTTTTGAATATAATATCATATATAATATAATATATATATATATATATATATATATATATATATATATAACTAAAATACCAATTATCATATAATATAAAAAGTAAGTATTCCGTTAAGAAATAAAAATCACTTTAGGAAAAGTGATGACCAAATCTTCCTGGGTCGTATCCCGACGAAGTGTGAATTGAGAATTGGTTAAGTTCGTGATCGCGTGCTTTAAATAATTTTAAGGATTTTGATTTTTGATTTTATTTCTACTCATGAAACGCAAAAACAAATAAAGGCAAGAAAACAAATAAGGCAATTAAGATTAAAGCCTAAAAATGTTAACGGGAATCCTAAAAGGCGACTTAAAACCTAAATTATCAAAATTTAACCCTAAAAATGTTTTTTTATTTTTATTTTTATTTTAGAAAAAAGAATTATATTTTTTTGATTTTTATTTTATTTATTATGAATTAAAAACATATTTAATTTAAAAATAATATAAAAAATATTAAACTAATTTAAAAATATGAAAAATTTATGAAAAGTACTTTGAACTAATTAAAATCTAAGAAAAATAAAAGATTTGGAAAAGCAGTTGAAATAAGCTTAAATAAGCTGATAAGCAAAACTATGGATTAAAGCATAAGTATTTAATTGTGCAAGATATAAAACGAAAAAGAACCAAGGGCAGTTGGTAGTGGGTGTGTGTATTGAGGTGTTGGTGTTATAAAGGAGAGGTCACAGGTTCGACCCCTGTGACCTTTCTATTTGATAAAACATTTTTTTTCAATTTCTTTTTGAAAAAAGCTAAAGTATAAGCACAAATAAGCAACTTTAATAAATGGACTTTTGACAGAACTTATTATTAAGCTAGATTAAGCATAAACAAAATGACAGTTTAGGAATTAAGCTAAATTTCATTAAGCTAAAACTGTTTTTTGGCTTTTTGGACTCAATAAGCTAACTAGAAAACTAATTAGCTGAAAAATACTAAGTCTTACACCTAATAAGCTATAAGGACTACAAATAAGCTAAGTAAAATAAGCAGAAAAGCAGTAAGAAGCAATTAAGATAGTTGACTTAAAAAGAGACAGATTCTAAAGAAATATGACCAACTTTAAGCTAAGCTAAAAGACAAATAAGCACTCTAAATAAGCTAGAAACCTAAAACAGATAGGAAACTATACTCACATCACTAAAATAAGCTAGAATTAAGCAAACACGCCTAAGAAATAAGCTAGAAATTAGAATTGAAAAAACAGATTATGCTACTTTGCTTATGGCTTTTTGGATTATAAAGGACTCTTTTTAAGCTTAAAATTAAGACTTTATGTCGGTAACCAAAAACACTTTTACTTCACCATTGATACAAGAAAAATAGATAAGAGAAAAGGAAGAATTTTAGAGAGAGGTTAGAGAGAGAAATAAAGAGAGAAAATGTGAGATGGTTAATTCTTGCAAATGTGTGAAAAACAAATGAGAACCAACACCCTCTCCATCCTTGGAGAGGGGTATTTATGGTTACGACTAAAAGGCTTGCATGCCTTTAGTAACTCTACGGGCCGGGCTCGGGATTACTTGGGCTTTCGCCCGATACACGTGACTGATTAGATTACAAATAAGAGCCCGTTTACCCGTCTAGCCTATTACAACGTATAATTAATTAATGCCCGAGACCTAATATAATTAATGAACGAACTTCCTTGTTCGACTCAATATTTTGAGGCTAACAATCTCCCCCGAAGTGAGGCGAGGTATTATGACACTCCTTCGTGAGATCAATGATATTTCTTTTGTCGTTAAGCTCTTGTGATCTTTGTCTCTGTCTACGTTGTAGGTTTGTTCCTTCATGCTTTGTGATATTTGATCTTGAGCCTTTGTTATTGTCTTTTGACTTCATCTTTTTTGTCCGAGATCTTTAAATCTTTATCCTTCCATCTTGATCGTCTTTGCCACCTTGCGATCTTGTGTCTTGACCAACATGCTCATACTTTGCATCATCTTGAAAGCTTGCTAACAATCTCCCTTAATGGACTTGATATCTTTGAAGGAAGATCTTGTATATCAGAGTTTGTGTGAAAGTCTTTGTCTTTAATTCTTGAGCTTTCATGATTCTTGAATTCTTGATGTTATTAGTATGTTTTGTTGTTTGAGCATGAACATGTGGCAATGAATCCGACATCAGCTGGAATGAGCAGCACCTTCTCCATCTTTAAGTATCTGATATAAAAAACAGTTAGCAATAAGAGTTGTGGACGAATATGGCTTTGTCAATTCGTCCGGATTTGGTAGATTAAACATTACGGTTCCGTAGGACCATTTTTACAGTTTAAAATATTGGTACCTGTGATCAGGTAGATTCAAAGAATCTCCTTGATAGGGTTTCCAGCTCAAAGCGTATGGTTTCTAACTCAGATGTATAGATTTACCAGCTTGCTAGTTCTTATTAAATGGACTCTCAAAAGCAGAACAACACGTAGAGTGAATTAAGATAGTTACTATATTTCTGATTAAGCTGTCATTAATTTCCTCGGAAACAAGTTTGATTCACATTGAATCGCACCATCATTTTTTCCAGTTGACACAAGTTTGATTCATATATAATCTCGCAAGTCACCTACCAAGAGCTTGTTTGATGTTGGCTCAAGCAGGATTTCCATCTTTCAATTGTTAGTACATATGTATCAACGCGGATGTTCTGGCACAATCACAAGGATAATGCGTAGGACTCTTGTTAACAGCTTGTGAACTTATTGGTGTTCAAAAAGTGTTAGTAATGGAATGTGTCCTAATGAGATTTATTTAATGGATCTCTTGGCTCTAGACTCGATTAGTGCGTTTTGGTTTGAGTAATCGGTGGCTGGAGCAGACTGCCACCTATTCAATTATTATAAACTCAAGAGTGTAGAAGTCAATAGAAGTCGTGTGTATCTCCGTGACAAATGAGACAAGTTTCTTTAAGAGGGAAACCCGAATGGCTGGGAAGGGTTGTGCATTGCATCACTGGGTCCATGATTTCGTCTTCAATGTCAGCAATCAACATTGTGATTCTGACAGCATATGTATTGACCCGATTTCTGCTAAGCTTGTGTAGAGGGCTTCTTTTCTTTTCACCTTTATCTTACATTTCTTTTAATTCTTCATCCCTTCTAATGGCTTATATGTCATCATTACTAAAAAACTTGTTTTGATTGGTCCAAGCGTTAGCTCAATCTTAGTCGGATTCTTCCCTCTTTAAACATTCATCTCCAATCATACGCTAAGGAATGCTATTTCTAACTATGGTGTGTCCTTGGTAGACCCCTCTTTTTGGTTGGATCTGAAGGAACTAATACCTACCTTACCACCTTATGACTTCAGAATCGTCGTGAAATTAAGATGTTGTTGGGTATAAGATCGTAACCATAAAACCTTTTTCGAAGAGTATCAAGCACTTTGAGTCGATTAGATCACTTATTTTATCAAGATCACATTTTAAATACTTTCTCCCGTATTTTAAATACTATTTCACTTAGTTTTTAAATTCACTTTGTTTATTAAAATTTTGTCTTGAAATACCATTGGGGAAAATTTTACTTAGCATGAATTCTTGAAACATTAACTTGCTCCCCCTCGATTTTTCAATTTTAATGTTTAAAAACCAAAAAAACAATGATACTAAGTTGTAAAATGAATATAAAATTGAGGGTTAGCATTGTTGAGCACATAATTTGAAAGATTATGAATTGTCATCGAAGAATTCTTGAAAAATTATGCTCAACCACCTAATCATCTCATAACAATCAATCTATTTAATAGTCATTATTATTCCTTAAATGTTATTAAGACCTTTGATAATGTGTTGAATACATAAGAATTGTCATGTTATGATGTATCCAACAATCATTAAAACATTATTTTTCAGAAAAACTCCCCCTCAAACATTGACTCATTTATGTAAAAACTGACACCAAATGTAGAATACTTGTCTTTGAAAACAATATGAGGGAAGGAGTGTTGAACACACAAGTTTGAAAGATTTTGAATTGTCATTGAGAAATTCTTGAAAAATTATGTTTAACTTTTAGAAAAACCAAATGTTAGAAGACTTCTCTTCTAACGCTAAGGATAAGCGCACTTATGCGTACACTCTCCTTTGTCGTTCAGGTTCGAGTTGCAATCTGAGAGTGATTACAAGTCATTGAGAAAAATTAGAAATGACATGTTTTGAAAAACATTTGAAACTCCTGATTGAACTTAATTTACACGCCCGTGTCGATATTAATCAACATTTCTAGGTACGTAAATGTTATCGATTCCAAGAGACATGTCGAGAAGAATATTTTTGTGAAACATTTTCTGATTTTTTGATTTTGTATTTTCTTTTTGAAATTTTATATTTTTGTATTTTTCTTTTTTTTCAAAAATATGTACATGTTGATGTTTGATGAAGTATCAAGCAGATTCATTTGTCAGAACCTCCAGTTCTGCTAGAGTCAAACATCTCATACCAATGCGCTTGACATGATTCTAAAACTATCTTAGATAGGCTTAGTAAACCGTATCGCAATTGGGTTTCAGTTCTCGGACAAAGTACAATTCAAATTATACTGTTTTTTAATCTGGTTCCTTGATGAAATGATACGAGTATGGATGTGCTTGGTACGGATGTGTAGCACGGGGTTGCTATGAGATTGCTATGGCATGATGAGAGTGTAATACAACGGTTTTTATTGTGTGAAGCCATAATCTTGAGTTGTTTCCTCCATCCACATAACTTGAGCACAACTTGAAGATAACGCCACATATTCAGTCTCTGCGGATGACATTGCAGTACAGTCTTGCTTCTTTGACATCCAGCTGACTAACTTATCACCTATGAACTGTATTCCTCCAGAAGTGATTTTGTGAGTATCAACGCAACCAGCATGATCGCATCTGGATAATGCTATTAGTCTCAAAGTAGAAACTTTGGATACCTGAGTCCCATGTTAATGGTACCTCTTAAGTATCAAAAGATCCTTTTAACCTCTTTGAGGTGTTTTTCAGTCGGTCTTGCTTGATATCTTGCACAATAACATACAGCTTACACTATGTCTGGTCTACTAGATGTCAGATACATGAGTGACCTGATTTTGCTATGGTAGTCAGTTTGATCTACGGGTTCACCACTCAAGTCTACATCTAATTTAGGTTTCGTAGCCATTGGTGTACCAATGCTTTGTCCTTTTTCCATACCATGTTTTTTCAGAATCTCTAAAGTATATTTGGCTTGATTGATAAAAATACCGCGTGAGGATTGGTGGATCTGAAGTCCTAAAAAGAATTTCATTTCTCCCATTAAGGACATCTCAAATCTACCATGCATTAATTTTTCAAAACATTTTGAAAATTTAGGGTTTGTGGAACCAAAAATAATCTCATCAACGTAAATTTGCACCAGTAGAATGTCCTCCTCGTATTTTATCGTGAATAGGGTCGGGTCAATGATACCTTTAGGAAAACCTTTGGAAATCAGGAATTTTGAGAGTTCATCATACCAGGCTCTCGGAGCTTGTTTTATTGTTAGATCGGTTCCAACAAGTTTGGAGTAGATCGGTGTTCTCTTGAAAGTCACTAGATCGGTTCCACTTGAAAGCTTTGCTAGTTCAGTTCGTCTTGAAAACCAACTAGATCGGGTCTCAATTTTTTTTTACTCATTCGGGTCCTCAAAGAGTCAACTAGATCGGTTGATAGTGCTTTTCGACTAGTTCGGGTCTTAAGGATTTAAACTAGTTCGGTGCTCAAAGCTTTCGACTAGTTCGGTTTGCACTAGAAGAAATAACTAGATCGGTTCATGCTAAATTGACTAGATCGGTTCTTAAGGTTTGAACTCGTTCGGTTCACGCAAGACTCCAAGATGTACAACCGTCCTTGTCTTTGTCTTCTACCAAAACAACAAAACCTCCAACGTCCTTGTTCCTTAATACTTGGATCTTGTCTCCCTCTTTTTTTTCAACCGTTAGTACCACAAAAGAAATAAGCCAAAAAAAACTTAAATAAGCTTTTTCTAGCACAAAAATAAGCACTTTCAAAATAGATGACAACAAACAAACCAAATACGAACCAAGAAACGTTGTCAACACAAAAATAAGTAAAAAAATGAAAGAAGACAACACAGAGGCTTGTGTTAAACTAAAAAAACGTGACTTCTTAATATTTGTAAAACCAAACCGCACCCT
>BQNB010048967.1:27112-38491 GCA_026074375.1 Tanacetum coccineum | reverse complement strand
TGAAAAGCACTCTTAATTTCGGGATCCCAAATAGTTATACCCCAATCGCTGCCAAATGTTGCCAAGATAGTTGGTTCTCCTTCCCTTTTAGCATCTCTCTCCACCTTCCTATCCCCTGATTCATTTTCTAATTCCTTCCAAATTCCTAAACTTTTCTGCTCTACTATTGACAATGCATCAACCATATCTCCTTCTTGAAACTCCTCTGGAAGGCTGACAACCACCTCACTTGCTATACCATTATCCACTACTTTCTTCGTGGGTGTCTCCGAACCTGAAGTTCTTGAATCATTACCACCATTATATATATTGCCAACAGTGTCAATGATAATTGGTGGTTTGGCGTCATCTTTTTCTTTAGAAAATTCATTCAGGTTATCCTGGTTTTCTTGTTGCTCGTGTTCTTCAAAAGTAGCAACCATAATTGTTTGGAAAGCTTCTATCTTGTTCGACTTATAGCGAATCGTTTCCTCAAGATCTTGAACCTGTACCCTTGCGTTTAGGTCGTTTGTTTTGGCGATGTCTATGATGGACCGATCGTCCTCAAAACGGCCTCGGCGATACATGCTAGATAGAAGGCTTCTCCTAAAGTTGTAGGCTTTGACCATAAGAGTAGACGTTGTAAAGTCGGTTTAAGCCCAACGATATAAATCGATGCAAGAAAAGATTCAGATTTCCCTATTACTTGACTTATAACCATCTCAAACTCATTCTGGTAGTCGGCCACTGTACCCTTTTGCAAGAGCCTAGATAGTGCATATTCCGCATCTGGATCGCTGCCCTCTAATGCCATGAATAATAACTAATTTTTTTGATGAATAGTAACTAGTGAATAATAACCGATGAATAGTAACTATGATGAATAGTACTCTACGATGAACAGTAACCGACGATGAACAACAATTTTTTTTGATCCATAGATCAGAAGCCCTCAATGAGGACTCTCAATGAAAGCACCAGTTGATACGACCTGGTTAGGGGTAGTATCGAGATAAGGCACCACTTCAAGCGTGTGCTGAGAGAAGAATTAGAATTGTTTTGATCTTTAATTTTGATTGATTGAATAATGAAGAATGATTCGGTATATATACCGAATAAATGACATGGCTTGGATTATAAGCCAACTACAAGATAAACATTGACTTGATACTTTCCTAACACAAGTTATTGACTTTCCTAATACGAGGAGACAACATAAATGACTTTCCTAACACAAGGAGACAACATAAATGATTTTCCTAATACGACTCAACACATATCCTAAACATAATAAACTATGATATTATCCTAAACTGAGGGCGTAACAACATATATTAGTTTTCATATCACATTGATTCGTGCTTACATTTGATATTTATATTCATGTTAATAATTTAGCCGTATTTAATATTCAAACCCGTGTATGATATCAGTTATACATAATATGCGAGTTTAATAACACACAATAAACGTTGATGAAGTTAAAATATACAGTTTTTTAAAATATTTTTTTCCACATATCCTTATATAAACTTTAAATAAGAATTACATTAGTCGTTGTTATAAGTACAATCGCGTATATTTATTTCCATATCACAGTAATTTGTGCTTACATTTGATATTTATATTCATGTTAATAATAATTAAGCCGTATTTGATATTCAAACCCGTGTACGCATGTGATAAACTTATAAAATAGAATAACAATGAGCCCTTATTGAACGCATATAGTAAAAATGGAATAATATTTAGTGATTACCTAAGATTGATTTACAAAATTCAGACTCAAAGTTGTTCTTTGTCATCCCTTTTGTTGATTTCATATTCTAAGATCAGTACAAATACTAAGGCTTCAAGGGTCTTCTCAACAAGAGTAGCAATCTTGAAGATGAAAAGAGATTGAGTACCCGATTTGCTTCGAGCAAAGACTCTCTGAAAAGCTTGATGGTTATCACCAGTAAAGAATATGTCGTGTTCAGGTGTTTAAATGGCATGTCCCCCAACTGAATGCTTTGATGTTGGGGAGATTAGTTGGGAGTCAATGTGACATTGTCAGATCTCACTAATTTCATTATCTTATTTTGGTTAAGTATATCACTTACTAAATATTGCTTCAGTAAGTGTTGAGACTTCTTCTTTGTCTCTAAAGAATTCTAAAGACGAGTACCGAAATTTGCTTTCATTCTGACTTCTTTTACACTTAGGATAATTTATGTTCAAATTCTTGTCAGAGGCTATTGGGCACTGAATTGACTAAACTGTCTCCTCCTATTAGGATATACAAATAGCCAAAGTGTTGATCAGAAGTAAGTGATCAAAACAACTTCTTGTTACATATCGATATACTAAGTGATGGAAATTAAACTTATCCTAAGAACACTAATTTATTCATATTCAGTGATTATTTAAGATTGATTTACAAAATTCAGACTCAAATTTGTTCTTTGTCACCCCTTTTGTTGATTTCATATTCTAAGATCTTTACAATTATGTAATGCTCTTAACTATAATCCCATAATTAGAATTGATAGCTAAGCTTAACAAACACAAGAGTCACCAAATAAGAAGATAACTCAAAGTGATTTGCTAAAAATGATTTGGTGTTGAATGATTACAATGAAGTTTAGAGAGAATTACATCAAAAGTTGATTGCTAAAATGATAGAAATGAACTATTTATAGACAAATGAAAAAGGGCAGGAAAGTTTGTTGGAAAATTTGTTGGCGCGTTTAGGAGTCTTTAAAATGATCATGTGCAATACACGTGACCCCGGTTTCAGCATATAACATTCTACTCCTCTTGAAAACATCCTTGACCTTAAGGATCTATGGAAAACTCAGGAAACCTGGCCACTATGACTTCTAATTTCTTCTAAGTTGCATCTTCCTCTTTACCATTAGACCACTGAATAAGACCAAATACTGCCACTTTGTTGTTCTGTTTGACCATCTTTCTTTCCAAGAGCTTTAGGAGTAGCAGCTAAGAGACATGTTGAGGTAAATTTACGTGGGCTATTCGGGCTTGGTAAAAGTAACCTCATCGATGATAAATATTGAGATTAACTTGGTTCCTCCGGAGCTCATTCCTTCGTCTCCTAGCTGAAAATAAGAAAGAACACCGTTAGGTCGCCCCGGGGTGTGAATCCGGGACCAACTCCGGCATAAGAGTAAGTATGATTGTATGAGATAAATGCTAAGAATATAAAGTATGGTCCAAAGTAGGTGTTGTGTGTATCGTCCTGCGGAAATGAGCTCTCCTTTTATACTATTTGGGATTCGCTACAAGACATAACCGTGGGGCTCTCTCTTGGTACAACTTGTCGGCTACATGTCGTTCCAAGGACAGTGGTCCTTCACAAGGACTGTACCTTTGTCGTATTATCCTTAGGTGCCGCTACACTAGGAAGAAGCTAATAACTCCGAACCTGATATGTCCTTTAACACACCAGCTTCTCCAGAGTTTTGGTAGTGATTCCAGACCTGACTTGTCCTTTGACAAGTCAGCATCTCTAGGGTGTTTGTTTAGTTTAGCCCGTGTTAGTTTGGCAGGATCACCTAAGCTACTTCTTTCGTCCGGATGATCCGAGGGAGACTATACCTCATCATGTCCCCCCAGTCTAGTATCTGCCAAGCTAACTTGTTAGTACTAGACTTAAATGTGCTCTGCGTCATTAATATTCTGCATATGCGGACGTGGGTTGCTTGTGATCCACACATTTTTCTTGCGACGTATCTGAAGGAATGTACATATAAATAATATATGCCCGGTCTCGGTTTGAGCCTATGAAGATGCACACGTAATTCGTTGGTAATAGTTAATTAAATATATTGAGATATAATTAATTAAATGTTAAACAATAAGGACTTTAAAGGAAAATCGGGAAAAAAAAAAGTGGGCTATGCCCCTTCCCTTTGCTCTAGTCGGCCGAATAACCCAACCCAAAGAAGGTGGGGTTTTGCTTGTTAACCAAGTATGAAGAAAGGCTATAAATAAAGATTATGGATTCATTAGTTAAAAAACCCTAAATGTCTCTTTCTTTCTCTTTGTGCTTGATCGACCGAAACCCATATATAGGGGTGTTTCGGTTTTGCTTTGTTCGACGGCAAGGAAACAAGAAACATAGTTTCTTGTGTTGATTTGATTCAAGGGTTTTCAAATGAGATTGTTTAATACTATTAGTACTAGCATACTCTATTTCTAAGAACGTATTGTGTACAAATCCGTAGAGAGATCATACTTTGATCTTTATTGTTTCTTGATTGAAGAATTGCTAAAAGGTACACGTTTTCTTTTACTTTATTGTTATGTTAATTTATATGACTATATGAAGATCATATGTGTTTATATTCCGCTGCGTACTCGTATTTATTAATAGTTAATATGGTCTTTATGTCTACTAATTTCAACAGTGGCGTCAAGAGCCGATCATATAGATCTATAAATTACATAATTGTTATCAAGAACGTTAAAAATTGCTAGGTTTTGATGTTGTCTTAATTTTTTATGATGATCTTGTGTTCATAAACCCTAATTAGGGTTAATAAATTTAATTAGACAAAACCCTAAAATGTATGCAATTTTTTAATTGTTAATATGAATCTTCTCGTTTTATTAAACGTTAATTGATGAGATCCATGGTGAATCTTGCAAGTTTACCATGGATGATGACATGTGATATATGATATATGAATGTATAATAATTGTTAAGTGTTAAACATGCATAATTGATGATAAAAATCGGATCTTGATGTGTATTAGTTGAATTTTATGTTTTTCGTAAGTGTTATGACACCTGTTAGTAAAAAAATCATAATAAATTCATCCGATATCGAAAAAATTTGAAATTTTTGTGGGTGGTCCACGACTCGTAGATCTACAACTTTGTAGTTTTGAGCTAAGGCTCGAGAAGACTCTAGCTACACTCTGACGTGACCTGAAGTGAAATTTAAATTGTTTTGACAGTTTTATGCTATGTGTCTTTAATTTAAATCACATAGATTTTAGGTTATCATCAATTGGTTATGCATGTGGTATGTGATTAATGTGTTAATCGGATATATGTTTTAGTTGTTTATGTTTATTTGTTTGCTTTTGATAAATTATTATGTATTGTACATCAAAGCAAATGGTTTTTCGAAAAACAAATATAAACATGACTAATGATTATCGAAATAAGATTTATTATGGACTATATAATGCAAAAAGTCAAAAGTGGATTCGGCTTACATCCGATATAAAATCTTTCATGATTAGACTAACAATTTATAATTCATAATGTGTTTTTAAATTAAAGTTTTTATAAAATTCATGATACAAAGATGTTGCATGCTCTTTGTACAAGGTTTTGACACGTCAAAATTTATACCCTTTAAAAGGTGGATCCTAGCTTTATCGAAAATTAATTGTTTATTTTATAAGCATGGGTATTTAATTTTCTTTAAAGAAAGTATTATCGAAAATACTATAATTGAATTTTGCGATTCTATTAATAGTATTAATGCAACGATAAAACCGTAAACAATGGTTTGTTTCTTTTTCAAAGAAGTCAAACCGAGACTCCTTTCCTTGTAAGGAACATGGAGACTCATTCTTAATATCTTTCTTGCTCCGGAAAGTTATAATATGAACGTAGGAATTGTCCTAATGTAATCAAACTCATAGAGTACATAAATGTTAAGTAGATTGCATGACTTATATTTTCATATATATTTCATCACCCTTATTCGGTGGTGAGTACTTTGAAACATAAACTGATTCTGCGAGGTTCAGTAATAGTGAATTAATGAGATATAGTCCTTTTATTTAGAGTTTGAAAGGTTAAATAGATGGAGAAGAGTGTAGTGTGCTAGAGAGTGAACACACACATCTACAAACACTTTTACAAATGTGAGCTTCAACCCTACATGAAGTATGGCGTGCGGGGTAATTATAGTCTAATAACACACCTAAACTATATAAAAAGTCTAATCTAGTCCCATGTGTGTTTGATCTATCTTATAAACTATGTAATTCCGTGTTTGTTACTCCATATTTTAAGGCTTTAATCTTCCACAATATAGGCGGACACTATACCCGGAATTACTATACAATGTTAAAAGCCACTACAAGTACAAATACAATTAAGTAAAGTCTTCCAAGCTGAAGATGTCTATCTCGAGTTTCTCTTGTTCTTGAAACTCTGTACTCCAACTTGAGCTTCTGTGTATTAACTATGTACATGGAACCATTATAGTATGCGATGTATTGGATTACTTCCACAATTCATTGACAGGATGTCTGAAAGCTTTCTTCATACTAGAACTCCTTTTTGGCGAAGTTTCTGAACGTCAGCTTACCCCACAAACCAAACTTTCCCTATCTTAAAGCAGACTTCTTGTAACACTTTGTATAGCTTAAACATATCATCCTACTTGTCATTGCATGTTGCACAGCGGAAATTTATAGAGTCAAACCACACCAACGACCACTACTTGTTTGTCATTGTGGTCTTGGTGAATATCTCGTTCCGGGGGTGATGCGAAGAATCAGTTGCAAATTCTTGCACGTATTGTAGAATACTTCATAAACAATACTAAGTTAAAGTAGTTACACTATTTCCCATCTGGAGTTGACATGGTAACATCAACGTAAACTAATGTACCCGTTTGTACACATTTTCCCCTATGATGGTTTCGAACTCTCAGACTGCATCAATTGTCGTGTAGAATTATACTCAAGAAGTCTGTATCTATGAAAAAATCTTGAATCCAACAAAGCATTACCTTCGTGTCTTCAAAAATCGTAGAGGAGATTGAAGCAAGAATCAGAAAACTTGTATAATTAAGGTCTTGTATATGACATGTCGTTGAAGAAACTCTTGAGCAATTGTTGCTTCTTAGACTATGATGTACCCATTTTATCTGTCCTTGGAATGGGACTATTATATCCTGTCGAGAATTTGCCAATGGATTTACATATCAACTTTAAATTACTCTGCTTACTTTACACAACCCTCGTCATTCTTGTCGGATAGTGCTCGGTGATCACTTGAAGTGAAGTAAACACACGATTATACCAAACTTGAAATGAAAGTGGATCCCCAATTTGTTATTAAGGCTTGCACTTGTATGATTAAGCAACTGGTATGCAAGATTTTAATATCTAATTACTCTATACCTAACCAGAAAAGTATAAGAAGTACAACACCTCTTTAATAATTATCCACATGTCTTTGCGTGTGACACTGAGTTTCTACAATGTAACTCCTTTAATGTGATAGTTACCAGGTCTGCTAACCAACTCACCTGACTTGCTGGTAACTAGATAATCAAGTCTTAATCATAGCTGTATTTGGTCAATGAAAAGTCATCAATCGATTTGATTAGGTCTTAAGAAAGGTTGGGTAGCAAATAGAAAGAAGTCTCGATGATAAAATATTAGACGGCCTTTGTTGAAAATCCAACTTCAAGCTCATTAAGGGATACCAATATCAACTTCAGTGAGCACTTGTCATGTAATCCGAATTCTACCATTTGCACTTATGAATTTTTTTTGATCGTTGTATAGTGTTATGTACTCGTGTTTTGTTTTGTTGTTGTTCTTAGATGTCTTAAACTAGACAAATGTTGTGTTTGAATGTCGTCAACGAAAAAACATTATCTAGTCCAACTTGTCGTTGTTGATAGCGTATTTGTACCCGGCTTAATCCAAACAATATTGCTTAAATCTAAATATTTTGGAATATAAATCAATCCATTCAGTCACAGACCAATTAATAAACTAAGCCAACAAAGAGTCATTAAAACAATATACTAGCCCAATTTTAATTAGGCACGGATCCTTAATTATTTTCCATTACGACCGTATGCCAAAAGAAATATGGAAAGACCCACTCCATGTGAGTATTTGCCCAAGGTCCAATGACTAATCTACATCCAAAATTGCCAGATAAGTACTACAACTTCCCATATAAATAAGGCATATCAAACCGTAAGCACTCACACATCATTCTTCACTTTTACTTCTCTATTCCATCCTGTGCAGTCAACTCTTACTCTCCACAAAGAAATTAAAGCGTTATCCCTTTTGATTCATTTCCTACCATCCTCACGACATCATGGCAATACCACTTCTTAACCTTGTTGGTAATTCGACACACCACAACGCCTTTTATTTTTCCAAACAAACTTTTTGAAGAAAATCAGATAAGTTGGCTACAAGAATCCTTTCACAATCATAGTTCGGGTAAGGGTTTTTTTTGAATTTGATTTCTTGTTATCAAAATCGAAAATACAAAGCAAGTTATATAACTTGATATGTTATATTTCTTCATTACTTTTGTAATATTAAAACATAAGGGTTATATTTTCTTAGATCATTGATGATCTTTGCTTTGATAGTTGTGAGTGATCTTAATATGATCTAAATTATCATTTGTATCACACGAAAAATCTGAGATCTTTTATTTGCATTTTATTTCGAGTAGTTGATTTGAACGGATGGAGTAGGAGTTGGGATTTGTGATGAAGGGATTGTGGATGTGTGGATGGAGTAGGAGTTAGGATTTGTGATGAAGGGCATTGTGGATGATGATCCACCAAGGTTGCATTTTAAAAGCACAAACTTGTCTTTTCTTGAATTGCGAATAGACAACCCGTATCCTTTGCTCCAATAAAAAGCTCGCACGCCCTCTAATAATTCGTCGCGTGATTGGAATTTGGAGCTAGCTAGATAAATTTCCTCATTCTGAATCATATAGTACTATCATGAATAAAGATGCTTATTTGTAAGATAATAGATATGTTGTATACTGGTATTCAAAGCAATCGCACATTAGTATTCTTTTGTTTTATACAGTCAACTGGTGCAACCATGTTGCTAATTGTTTTATACAGTCAACTGGTGCAACCATGTTGCTAAATAAATCAACATATTTTTAACCTCAATGATATATTATTAAATGCATATACTACACATGGAAGGAAAAACTCATGCAAAGTGGAAGGAAAAAAAAATTGAGTGATGGTACCTCAATATTCATAACTTGGTTTTTTGATGAAGGAGGTTCAAAATCAACAATGACGAAGGTGATGGCAGGTCTGATGGGAGAGATGTAGTAGCAGATGAATGTCAATCGTCAACAAGAATATTGGGTGGGAATGGGCAGAGGCAATGAGTAGACGTGGGTAAAATTAGGTCAAGTGTAGAATGTGTAAAATTTAAAAAATTAGTAGAAAACTTAGTAGGGAAGGGTTTATAGTCAAAGATTAAAATTATTGTAGTGAAAGAATAAAAAAAAGTGGTGTGCGTATCACCTCCTTTACAAAAATACCTTATAAAAACAAAATATCACTCATATACACAAAGAAATATAATATTGTTTCTATGCTCCGTTTGGTGGTTTTGTAACTTTGTGCAATTTGTCTCTGGGATGTTAACTCC
This sequence comes from Tanacetum coccineum, assembly GCA_026074375.1. NCBI lineage: Eukaryota > Viridiplantae > Streptophyta > Magnoliopsida > Asterales > Asteraceae > Tanacetum > Tanacetum coccineum. Next base: position 29,092 of record BQNB010048967.1, on the reverse strand, counting down.
ACGTAGATGAATTTTATTAGTGGTCTTTTGTTTGTTTCCTGTTCAAAAGCATCTTTCCGTTTGATATTCCCTCCACCCTTTAGTCTCAAAAGCGACTTAGTCATGGATGTTTTGTAGATCATCCTTTTTGAAAGGGTGCTAATATTGGTGCTTTTTGGCCCAGTTAACTTGTACAAAAAAAAGGTACAAAAACATGTTTTTTTTTTTCAGTTTACGTGCATACAGTTTTTATCAGTTTTCTGTTTCGTATTTTTTGTCAGTTTAATTACATTTGACTTGTTTAAACTTTTATAATCTTTATTCCGCATTTTTCCGTTTAATAGTTTTATACATACCCAATAAATTATAAAAATAAAATAAAAATTGAAAAAATAAAAAACCAAAAAAAGACAAAAAAACAAAAAGTGATACTAAATGACTTTTTGAAAATGTATTTATACCGTAATTGAATAGAACATTAAACCAAATGGATTGATATCGAAATATGATAAACAATTATTACCTACAGAATAAATTGGAAAGAAACATTACCAATTTGGATGATATCGAAAATTTGAAAATAACAATTATTACCCTAATATTGTGTCTCTAGCCATATATGGCCGACAATAGAGAAACTGAGGCCACCAGGAAGCCATGCGCATATGACAGCTAGTTTTATAAACTTATATCAGGCTACCACTTTCGTGAGGGGTCGCGACCTGACATTGACTAGTTCCTAAATTAATCTGTTTCGTATTCTGAATCAGATTTCACCCTAAATTTCATCCTGAATAACTCATCATGAGCTTGTTCCGCCTTCAGAAACTCCTCCAATTCTTTGTCAGCGATTGTTCATCCTTTTTCCGCCTTCACTTCCTCTTCTAAGTGTTCTTTGAATGCTGCTCCATCAACAAGTAATTGCTGGTACTCTTCCTCAGTGAAATGAATATAGAAAGGGGTATTTATAATAAAAAAACTAGCCGTTGGAATTTAAAAACATTACATATTAAAAACATTACATTATTATTCAAATACATAAAAAACATTACATTAAAAAACATTATATTAAAACCAATACATAATTATTCAAATACATAAAAAAACATTACATTAATCTAAACTTAATTATTACGACGTTGGTATGTTGGCACTTCAATTGTTGTCCAAGCAGGATGATTTTTCAAAATTCTCCAACACGCCTCCATTGTGAAGGGATGTCCGTACCTCGTTTGATATTCGGCTAACGCATTTTGAAACAAAACGAGGTCAGAAGACCCGTTCTCGTCCATCCGTTGGACACCATCGTAAACGACACTAAACGCAACAACTTTTGGACGAATCGAATTTTTCCATTTCGAGACGATGGCATCGTATCCTCGAACAGTTCCTCCCATGTCTTCCTTAAAGTTAGCAAAAACATCCTCCCAAAACCCTTTTCTCGTCGTCTCGTACGTGTACATCGCGTTGCACCAAGCTACACACAACGTTATTTCTTCCGCTGTTGTCCATGGTAGTGAAGAGGAAGCCATTGTATGTATAGAAATGAGAATTATAAAAATAAGTAGGTTGAAAATGTGTATAAAATGGTGTAATAAGTTGGGTATTTATAGGGTTAAATTATTTAAATTTAAAAATTAAAATGTTTTTTTAAAATGAAAATGCCGTTGGGCATTGTTTTTTACTTATGTTTACACGAATAATGGTCGTGCCTACGATTGTTTTTTTCACTCGGTCTTCAGCGACCGACTCGCCACTACGGGGGAGACCGACTCCGATCGACGGCGACCGAGTCGGTTGACCGACCCATAGTGGGGAGCCTGAATACCCCTTTCTTTTTTCACAACCACTACCACTATTTTCAGCCACCACTACCCATTTCCAACATCACAAACCTCAATTAATATCATACCAGCGTAATACTGATGGAATTTAACATACATGACATTCATAATAAATAATAACATCAAAGTAAACGTGTGGAAGCGAATAGAGGATCAT
>BQNB010048966.1:0-42278 GCA_026074375.1 Tanacetum coccineum | reverse complement strand
ATGATGACTTTTTTAGATTGATTAATCAATAAAACTTATAGATTTGGTATATCTGATTTTGCACTATCAAGAATTTACGATCCAACAGGCGAGGAGTCACAGCCAATGCCAGCGGCACGTCCACATGGTGAGGAACCATCACTGACAGCACGTCCACTTAGCGAGGAACTAACACCAGCAGCACGTCTACATGGTGAGGACTGAGGAGCCATCACGTGCAGCACATACACATGGTGAGGATAGCCGGCCAATGCTATCAGCACGCCTACATGGTGAGGAGCCATCACCAGCACATCCATATGGTGAGGAACCATCACCGACAGCATATAGGAGTCATTAACGGATTAAAATCCTTTAAAGTTGAGTCAAACATGATACATCATGTTCACCAATCACAAATTAGTTAATTGTATAAAACTTTTTCTTTTAATAAAAATCATGGGCCCACTTATTTATTTTCACTCACAATAAACTTAACATGATCAATCATGTTTGACCATAACTTTAGAGGATCATTTTCCGTCATTAACTTCCTAGTGGGTTGTCCCATTAATGAAATAAACACACCTATGTACTGTTTGTTTAGGCTATCCCCTGCCAACATCTTTATCTTATCCTTATGAAATTTACAATGTGTTATGGTTATGTTTTGTTTTTAGTATTTTTTGAGTTTGAACTGGTATGGATCTGTTCGTAAATAGATTAGTTAACTATATAACGAAATTGGAACATTGACAAAAGTTTATGTTATTATTCAATAACATTAGGCCACTAAATAATGTCAAAGTTGATCAAATCCTGATGGTACTTTGTTCTCGCGAATTTAGCTACACAACGTATAAAAGATTCTTAAAATTAGAACTGTTATTAGGGATCAATTGGCCCATGTCTTCTCTTTCGTAAAAAGTAAAATTTGATACCAGTTGGTTCTTTTGATGAGGATTTCGATAGTAAAAGATCTACAGTCTAGAAGACATTCCTCCTGCGACCACAATCGTCTCACCCGTTATATATGAAGCTTCATCAGATGCCAAGAAAGCAGTGGCTGCTGCCATATCTTCTGGCGTCCCGAGTCTCTTGAGCGGTGTCTTTTCTTCAATAGCATTTCTCTTACAACACAACCAAATATGTATATGATTTGTTTTATCAAAAAAAACATAGATAATTCATTACAGAAACCTAATCTTTTAGTTAATGCTTCATACATAAGCAAGTATTAAAAAATACATGTCGACCCGACTTATTTGAGTTGATGGACTAAGTTAAGGTTGCAAATGCTAAGGCTTGAACTTGGTTTGTAAAGTCAAACCACCTAGCTTGGCTCGACTTATGGTCATATACTCGAGCAAGCATTTTGAAAATCAGGCTCACAAGCACTTATATTGTGGTCATATATTTTAGTTCATTAAAAACAACTCTATATAAATTTTAGATTTGCAGTATGTATATATATTATAAAGACATATTGATCCTTTCTACATTAAATCATACACTTGAGCAGAAGAAACTTACAATTGTATCGTTATCGGTGATGAAACTTGCAAAGTGTGTTGGTACAGTCCCCGGTGCAACACAGTTGACACGAGTATGTGGGGCCATCTCAGTGGCAAGTGCCTACAAGCCATAGAGAATGTGCTACTTAATCAACTTGTTAAACATTGGAGTCCTATTCTATTTGGTCCTTTTTAACATTTCCATGCCAAACATGGTATCTAGAATAGCGATTATGTGGTGACAGATGTTATATGGGGCCGTATAACTTCTCTTGTGGCCAATGTTTAGCAGCACGAAAATAAGAATATGAAAATTATGTGCATGATTATACCTTGGTAAGACCAAGAAGAGCGGTCTTCGTGACGCCATACATAGCCATGGAAGATGGAAGTTGGAAAGCACTAAGAGAAGAAATGAAAACAATTGACGAACCTTTGGTTAAGTGAGGGGATGCATCCTGTCAAACATTTGAAAAACGAAAATACACTTATGAGTTACAGCACAACTTTATTCCTGGGTAAGAGAATGCCGTTTGACTTTTCATTCAAACTCATTCACTGTAGTTTGGAACTTCAAAAAGATACGAAATTATGACAACTTCACTCCTAGTTTTTCCATTTACTTATCTGCACGTCTGAAATGCCACCGTTTGATCTTGAACTTTGTTGATGGGTCTCTTTAAACTAAAAGTCAAACCTTACTTGGCGGACTTTCAAAAATACTTTAATGTTCAGGGGTGTTACAATGTGCATTTTAATCATTTATTGCACTCGAAGTCGCAATACTAAAATTGAGTGTTTGAAACAGATTATGATCAATTCTGGTTCTAACTATTCAAAACACGATAAGCACCTTGCAAATATATATACAAAACAACCTTTTGTAAATAATAATAAAAGTCTTTATAAAATTGCATTTTGGGGCTAAATCTTCAACAGAGCCAACTGCCATTTCCAGAAGTTTGCAAAGAGGAATAGATTAGGAATCAATGGGCATTATAGAATTTGTAGATAGCTTAAACTCACTAGTTCAAAAATCGTCTAAAGGGACACTTTACTGAAGAAAGCAATATAGCAGTTTTTTATATTTATTTCCCAAGCTTGTCAAGGGTTGATTTCTGGTGAGTCGAGAATGCATCAATTGCGGGATTGCATCAGCATTTGACAATAATTACATCTATTTTCCCGTATTTCTGTGTCCATAAAGGTAAAGGATTTTAGAACGAAGCAACATAATCGGCCTGAAGAAGAGAGCACGCACATACACAGATACAAACTTATGCAATAGGTTAATAGAAACACAGGAAACAAGAAAAAAAAGGTAGAACATGAAAGATTATTGCCCATGGAACCAAAGCACACAGTAAAGCCCCTTATCCACTTAATACTGCAAACGATCTATTATACATGAAAAAAAATAATACAGAAGAGCAAGAGGCAATATAAAGAGCGATGATGTCAACTTTGAAGTATTTATAGATTTTCATACTATGCAATCTGTTAGGACTTCCTTTTAGCACGCAAAAGATGGAAACTTTACAGGTGTACTAAAAGATACTGATCTAGGGGGTGTTTGGATGTGTATTTATCTTGAATTAGTTTGGGTGTTTGGGTATAATTTTTACAATTCTGATTAAGGTCAAAATAATTAGATTAGCAGAGGCAACTGAGAAATTGTACGAAAAACAATAAATGTCAAAATTACCTACATATCCTTCATTTTGATTGACTATTATCTGATTAACTAAATCACTGTTCTGATTGCTAAAGTCGAAAACTCGACTTTCAATATGGGACATCCAGCCCCACCCTTGGTCTCAGTGTCTAATGCTGCAAACACTTTCTGGCCATAAGTAATAATTTCTGACTGAAAAGCACAGTTTGTGGCACCTCAGGAACTCTTAACTATGACATGAGCATAATAAGGGCACCTAAACACAATCTTGGAGAAAGAGCACATATATCACATACACGATTCAGAACTATGGATGTCTCAAAAGATGGCTAACTTGAAACTTAAATTATTCGGTTGTTAGAGACAACTAGTATAAGAATACGAGCCAAAGTCATTCTCACCTCAACTGTTTGTTCAAGGAGATTTTTTCTTTGTTGTGCATTAGATACATGGCATACCACTCCAAGCACCTCAATACCTTGTTGTTTGAGCTTTTTCACCGCCTCGTCTACATTTCTCTGAAATATATAGCCCCTTTGATTAAACTCAAGTTTATACACATCTCAAAATGACATTATAGGAGTGTTCTGGGTAGAATTATAGGCAAAATCCAGTTTGACTCACATATCGATATAACAAGGAGATTGATTAACTTTCATATGATGAAACCTACTCCATGAGAATTTAAATGATCATCGTTCTTGGTGTGTGTCATATAAATTACTAAAAAAAATTATCTTTCTTGATGAAACCTAATTATTGATCTGGATGAACAAGATTGTTCACACACAATAGAATAGAGAAACCATGGTTTCCGACTTTTGGCCGACTAATACAAGGGGTTTGAACCCACCGCCACATAGACTTAAATCGGGTAAAACCAACCCCTTTGACAGTAGTGAGTTAAAACCCAAAATGGGCAAAGAAAGAAAGGGGTGACCTACTAACCTGTCTACGAGAGGATATAACAACAGAGGCACCTTCAAGAGCAAGCCTGTGAGCAATACTAAAACCGATTCCTTGAGTTGATGCTGTTACTATAGCTACTTTCCCTTCAAATCTTCTTCCAATCTTACTGGATTTTGCATCCATTTTTTTTATCAAACAGCAACCTTTTTAATGTTGCAATTTATAAATAACTAACAGACTATGAAACTTGTGTCGGCATATACATATATATCCTCTTTTCAGTTTTCGTCATTTTTCTCTTGGCCGGTCAAAACTATACTCTACTTTGATTCTGGTGTTTGACCTTTTCAAACTAGTCACTAAACAACTTATTATCACAAATATATAAGCTAGACCAAAGATATGTAATTTCACATGGTATTTCCAATCAAGGTCTAATCACAAAAATGAGCAAAGTTTAAGCATTCCAGACTACTAAAGGTTCTGTTTCAATACAAAGAATTAAAAACCACAAATAGATAATGGATAAGAAATCCACCATAGCAAAGTCCGTCTCTGTAACAACGCTGTTTTTATTCATAAGGATTTTTGAAGTTTTTCAAGAGGTCTGGAATGTCGTATCCGAGCATGTCGTCCACAGCTTGAATCATCTTTGGCTTCAGTTTCTCAAACTTATCGATGTTGTAAGCACCAAGAACTTGCCTAAAATGCTCCACATCAGGGAAATCACCGGGTGGCAAATGAAACTCCTTCTGGACCTACATTTTTTCAAACATTTAATGAGAAGCTTTGATTTAAGTAGCAAATACAGATGAAAATATGATTATGCACTTCAGTAAGTGGTTTGGTGTAAAAATGCCATTAGTTGTCGCGCAAATAGGGGAATTTGGAAATTTTAAGGCATCATAATCAAAACTAAAAAGACATTGAATAGTTTGTAGCAAAGGAATGATTGTTTTGGAGTATGTCAGAAAAAGAGAATGAAGAATAGAGACCTTGGCGAATACATCTTCAAGATTTTTCATGAGCTTTTGCTGAGTCTTAGATTTACCCATAACAGCAGGCATTCTTTCTTCAATTGGGCTTATTATGTAGGCATGTATACTTTGCAGCTCGCGCAGTTTCACAAATTCATTGAGCTGAAAAACAGGGTTTCGTTTTAGATTTCCATCAAAATCAATGAAAAAGATTAAGAATAAGGGAAACATACCCGGCGATCACAAGCCTTTTTTGGAATGTCGATCAAGTCTACAAGAAGGTCATCTTGTTCTTTCTCAAAGAGCTCCTTGCCCATCTTTCCCATTTTTTTTTTTTTTTCCCCCCCCCCCCCCCCCCCCCCCCCCCCCCCCCCCCCCCCCCCCCCCCCCCCCCCCCCCCCCCCCCCCCCCCCCCCCCAGTCAAGTTTTCTTCTTTCTGATTGGTTTTCATTAAATGAACTGATGACATAACAAATTTACGCAGTTAAAAAACAGAAAAGAAAAGGACTTAACAGCATTTTAGGATAAAAGTTATTGACAAGTGGTTATAGACATAGGATTTGGGAAAGTTATTGACTTCAAAGTTTTACCACCAGGACATAGACCTATTTCCTCAAAGTAGTTTTATAAAACAAAGTATAATCCTGATGGCACAGTAGAGAGACGTTAAGCAACACTAGTTGTGAAGGGCTTCAATCAACAAGAAGGACTGGATTACAAGCACACTTTCTCTCCTGTTGCAAAATTAGCTACTGTGAGGGTTCTTATTGTTAGTGAGCCAATGTCAGCAGCACGTCTACATGGTGAGGAACCATCACCAACAGTAAGTGCACATGGCGAGGAGTCACAGCCAATGCCAGCGGCACGTCCACATGGTGAGGAACCATCACTGACAGCACGTCCACTTAGCGAGAAACTAACACCAGCAGCACGTCCACATGGTGAGGATAGCCGGCCAATGCCATCAGCACGCCTACATGGTGAGGAGCCATCACCAGCAGCACATCCATATGGTGAGGAACCATCACCGACAGCATATAGGAGTCATTAACTTCCTAGTGGGTTGTCCCATTAATGAAATAAACACACCTATGTACTGTTTGTTTAGGCTATCCCCTGCCAACATCTTTATCTTATCCTTATGAAATTTACAATGTGTTATGGTTAAGTTTTGTTTTTAGTATTTTTTGAGTTTGAACTGGTATGGATCTGTTCGTAAATAGATTAGTTAACTATACAACGAAATTGGAACATTGACAAAAGTTTATGTTATTATTCATTAACATTAGGCCACTGAATAATGACAAAGTTGATCAAATCCTGATGGTACTTTGTTCTCGCGAATTTAGCTACACAACATATAAAAGATTCTTAAAATTAGAACTGTTATTAGGGATCAATTGGCCCATGTCTTCTCTTTTGTAAAAAGTAAAATTTGATACCAGTTGGTTCTTTTGATGAGGATTTCGATAGTAAAAGATCTACAGTCTAGAAGACATTCCTCCTGCGACAACGATCGTCTCACCCGTTATATATGAAGCTTCATCAGATGCCAAGAAAGCAGTGGCTGCTGCCATATCTTCTGGCGTCCCGAGTCTCTTGAGCGGTGTCTTTTCTTCAATAGCATTTCTCTTACAACACAACCAAATATGTATATGATTTGTTTTATCAAAAAAAACATAGATAATTCATTACAGAAACCTAATCTTTTAGTTAATGCTTCATACATAAGCAAGTATTAAAAAATACATGTCGACCCGACTTATTTGAGTTGATGGACTAAGTTAAGGTTGCAAATGCTAAGGCTTGAACTTGGTTTGCAAAGTCAAACCACCTAGCTTGGCTCGACTTATGGTCATATACTCGAGCAAGCATTTTGAAAATCAGGCTCACAAGCACTTGTATTGTGGTCATATAATTTAGTTCATTAAAAACAACTCTATATAAATTTTAGATTTGCAGTATGTATATATATTATAAAGACATATTGATCCTTTCTACATTAAATCATACACTTGAGCAGAAGAAACTTACAATTGTATCGTTATCGGTGATGAAACTTGCAAAGTGTGTTGGTACAGTTCCTGGTGCAACACAGTTGACACGAGTATGTGGGGCCATCTCAGTGGCTAGTGCCTACAAGCCATAGAGAATGTGCTACTTAATCAACTAGTTAAACATTGGAGTCCTGTTCCTTTTAGTCCCTTTTAACATTTCTCTGTCAAACATGGTATCTAGAATAACGATTATATGGGGCCGTATAACTTCTCTTGTGGCCAATGTTTAGCAGCACGAAAATAAGAATATAAGAATTATGTGCATGATTATACCTTGGTAAGATCAGGAAGAGCGGTCTTCGTGACGCCATACATAGCCATGGAAGATGGAGGTTGGAAAGCACTAAGAGAAGAAATGAAAACCATTGACGAACCTTTGGTTAAGTGAGGGGATGCATCCTGTCATACATTTGAAAAACGAAAATACACTAATGAGTTACAGCACATCTGAAATGTCCCGTATTTGAATTTCAGCACTAGTTTTGATGTATAGAAATAAAAAAGGACATCAGAAGTTGCAATGAGAATAGTTAGGAATCAAAGGCCCAGAAGTTTTAGATAGCCCTTAACCTCATTGTTCAAAAATCATCTAAAGGACACTTTACCTGAAGAAGCAATATAGCGGTTTTTATATCAATTTCCCAAAGCTTGTCAAGGGTTGATTCCTAGGAGTCGAGAATGGTGTCAATTGAGGGATTTGTAGCAGCATTTGACACTATTACATCTATTTTCCCGTATTTCTGTATCCATAAAGGTAAAGGATTTTAGAATGAAGCAACATAATCTGCTTGAAGAAGAGAGCACGCACATACACAGATACAAACTTATGCAATAGGTTAATAGAAACACAGGAAACAAGAAAAAAAAGGTAGAACATGAAAGATTATGCCATTGGCACAAAGCAAACAGTAAAGCCCCTTTCCACTAATACCAGCAAACGACTATTATACATGAAAAAATAATACAGAAGAGGCAAGAGGCAATATAAAGAGCGGCTGATGTCAACTTTGAAGTATTTATAGATTTTAAGACATATGCAATCCTGTTAGGACTTCGCTCAAAGATTGTACAACTTACATGTGTACTAAAAGATACTGATCTAGGGGGTGTTTAGATGTGTATTTATCTTGAATTAGTTTGAGTGTTTGGGTATAATATTTATAATTCTGATTAAGGTCAAAATAATTAGATTAGCAGAGGCAACTGAGAAATTGTACAAAAACAATAAATGTCAAAATTACCTACATATCCTTCATTTTGATTGACATATAATCTGATTACCTAATCATGATTCTGATTGCTAAAGTCGAAACAATGACTTTCAATATGGATATCCAGCCCCACCCTTGGTCTCGGTGTCTAATGTTGCAAACACTTTGTGGCCATAATTAATAATTTCTGACTGAAAAGCACAGTTTGTGGCACCTCAGGAACTCTTAACTATGGCTTGAGCATAATAAGGGCACCTTTATTATTTTCTATTTCACAATTTGTACCTTGAACACACTTAAAATTGATGCTAATAATAGAAAGAAAGGAACTACCGCACTTAAACACTATCTTGAGAAAGAGCACATATATCACATACACGATTCAGAACTATGGATGTCTCAAAAGATGGCTAACTTGAAACTTAAATTATTCGGTTGATAAAGACAACTAGTATAAGAATACGAGCCAAAGTCATTCTCACCTCAACTGTTTGTTCAAGGAGATTTTTTCTTTGTTGTGCATTAGATACATGGCATACCACTCCAAGCACCTCAATACCTTGTTGTTTGAGCTTTTTCACCGCCTCGTCTACATTTCTCTGAAAATATATACCATTTGATTAAACTCAAGTTAAACACATCAAAAAGACATAATAGGGTGTCTCTGGGTAGGAATATAGCAAAAATCCAGTTTGACTCGCATATCGATATAACAAGGAGATTGATTAACTTTCATATGATGAAACCTACTCCATGAGAATTAAAATGATCATCTTTCTTGGTGTGTGTCATATAAATTACTAAAAAAAAATTACTTTCCTGAACGAAAAACCTAATTATTGCTCCTGAAGAACAAGATTGTTCACACACAATATAATAAGAACCCTTGGTTTTCCGAACTTTTTGGGCCGAACTAATACAAGGTTTGAACCCACGCCACATAGACTTAAACGGGATAAATACAACACCCTTTGACAGTAGTGAGTAAACCCAAAAAGGGCAGAAAGAAAGTGACCTACTAACCTGTCTACGAGAAGGATAAACAACAGAGGCACCTTCAGAGCAAGCCTGTGAGCAATAGCCTAAAACCAATGCCTTAGTTTTAAGCTGTTACTATTGCTACATTCCCTTCAATTCTTCTCCAATCTACTGGATTTTGAATCCATTTTTATCAAACAGCAAACCTTTTTAATGATGCAGGAGTTTATAAATAACTAACAGACTATGAAACTTGTGTCGGCATATACATATTATATCCTCTTTTCAGTTTTCGTCATTTTTCTCTTGGCCGGTCAAAACTATACTCTACTTTGATTCTGGTGTTTGACCTTTTCAAACTAGTCACTAAACAACTTGTTATCACAAATATATAAGCTAGACCAAAGATATGTAATTTCACATGGTATTTCCAATCAAGGTAAATGAGCAAAGTTTAAGCATTCCAGACTACTAAAGGTTCTGTTTCAATACAAAGAATTAAAAACCACAAATAGATAATGGATAAGAAATCCACCATAGCAAAGTCCGTCTCAGTAACAACGCTGTTTTTATTCATAAGGATTTTTGAAGTTTTTCAAGAGGTCTGGAATGTCGTATCCGAGCATGTCGTCCACAGCTTGAATCATCTTTGGCTTCAGTTTCTCAAACTTATCGATGTTGTAAACACCAAGAACTTGCCTAAAATGCTCCACATCAGGGAAATCACCGGGTGGCAAATGAAACTCCTTCTGGACCTACATTTTTTCCAACATTTAATGAGAAGCTTTGATTTAAGTAGCAAATACAGATGAAAATATGATTATGCACTTCAGTAAGTGGCTTGGTGTAAAAATGCCATTAGTTGTCGCGCAAATAGGGGAAACCATATAACTAAATTCATAGTTCCAAACCAAAGTATAGATTGTGGATAACGAAAGTTAATATGAATGAAACTGCGATTTGGAAATTTTAAGGCATCATAATCAAAACTAAAAAGACATTGAATAGTTTGTAGCAAAGGAATGATTGTTTTGGAGTATGTCAGAAAAAGAGAATGAAGAATAGAGACCTTGGCGAATACATCTTCAAGATTTTTCATGAGCTTTTGCTGAGTCTTAGATTTACCCATAACAGCAGGCATTTCTTTCTTCAATTGGCTTATTATGTAGGCATGTATCTTTGCAGCTCGAGCACGTTTCACAAATTCATTGATCTGAAAACAGGGTTTCGTTTTAGATTTCCATCAAAATCAATGAAAAAGATTAAGAATAAGGGAAACATACCCGGCGATCACAAGCCTTTTTTGGAATGTCGATCAAGTCTACAAGAAGGTCATCTTGTTCTTTCTCAAAGAGCTCCTTGCCCATCGAGTCAAGTGATTCTTCCTTGATTGGTTTGTCATTAAATGAACTGATGACATAACAAATTTAGCATTAAAAAACAGAAAAGAAAGACTTAACAGCATTTTAGGATAAAAGTTATTGACAAGTGGTTATAGACATAGGATTTGGGAAAGTTATTGACTTCAAAATAAAGGACATCCCAACACGTCTTGCTTACTTGTTAGTTGATCATTTTGATTAAGATCAGGTCGTTTGAATGGTAAAGGTAAAAGAGGAATAGAAATAACCAAGAGTTGGTTAGGGATAGTACTTGTCCTGAAGACTGAACCAACTTTGGACCAATTTATATGAATTTGTTTTCCTTGAAATTGGTATATGCCTATTGGTAAAATGAGTGTGATTCAGTATTATCATATAATCAAGAAACCTTATAATCTTCGTTGGCTTTTTGTTACATGCTTGATAATAACAAATACAAAATCATAACAAAAAACTAAACCTTCATTGTGAAACCTAAATATATGAATCATAAAAAATACCTTGAATGGAATAAGAATCTCCTGTATTGATCTTGTGCTGACACAATCTGAATTGAGTTTGTGAATTGAGTTTACTCAAAAAGAATTGGGGCGGGAATTCTATAAGTGAAATGTTTAGGCGGGTAATATTGATGGTGACTCATATATAACGTATAAATATTGATAGAGAGCTAATATCATGGGATATGATAAAATAATACAGATTATATAGAATATAAGATTACCATAATACCCTTAATTAAATTAAAATTAATTAGAATTTTTTTTGTAATGAAAAGGACACTTGTCAAGTTTTAATTGGTGCCTATTATTTAACATTTTAAAGTGTCTACCACTTGAACACAAATCTATATATATATATATATATATATATATATATATAGAGGAAGGTTAAAATAAAAAGACAAATATTCATGAGAAGGATAAAAAGAAAACTTTTTTTTAAAAAGTTCTCGAAAAATTCCAAAAAAATTCCATTAAATCAGGTATGTTGGTGCATAAAACTTTTGTAAAAGAAGTTTTTCTAATTTTGAGTTTTTATACGTTTTTTTAATGCGCAAAAAAAGAAATTTTGATGCACAAAAAAATTTTGATGCACAAATTTTTCGACTTGTTATAGTTTGATGCGCAATAAAATTTTGATGCAAAAAGTCAAAAGAAGTTGGGTACAAAAACGAATTTTTGATGCACAAAAAACCGATTTAATGCACAAACGTTTTTTTTAATAAATTTTTTTCGGCAAAACTATACAATTTTAGAAAAACTTCCTTTACAACTTTTTCATGCACCAACATACACGATCTTGTGGAATTTTTTCAGAATTTTTTGAGAACTTTTTTAAAAAAATAAATCTTTTTATATTTCTCACGAATATTTGTCTTTTTATTTGATCTTTATCCTATATATATATATATATATATATATCGTAGAAATTTTTATTTTGATTTTGTTGTGTAAGATCGGGTTGACCCGGTGGTCGAACCGGTAACTCGGTGACCCGATAACTCAACCGGATCGATCAGAGATTCGGTTTTCAAAACATTGATAGAAACGAGTTTTTTGTCTATTTAATGTGGTAAAAACCATGCTAATAAATATTTTTGCTAATAAATGTGTATGGTATCCTATTCCTAATTTATTATTCATTAACTTTTGTTTTCTAATTGATACACTAAATAAATAACTTTATACATTACACATAAAACCTATCAATAGACCCTAATGATGAAAATCGCGTGATGGCGCACCCGATCACTTGAGGTGACGATTTCGGTTGCGTTATTTACAGGTTTTAAAAGCGAAGGAAATGATACTAACCGCTCAAGTTAACTCCAAACAACTTAAAATTTATGGCCAAAACAATAACCATGAAAACATGGCTGGATTTAATTATGTGCGCCATTCACGGGGTGTTTGGCTAAGCTTATGAGTTGGGCTTAGGCTTATGTTATATAAGAAGCTTGTGGCTTATATAACCTAAGCTTATAAGCCCATGCTTAATGTTTGGATTAGCTCATGTTTAATAAGCTTATAAGCTCAAGTGTTTGGTTCGGCTTATGTTGTTAAATGACCAAAAAAGACATGGTCTAATAAGCTTATAAACTCAAGTGTTTGGATTAGCATACTAACTTTTTTTCCAACTTTTTTTATGAAAATATACAATTTTTTTTTTTACGAAAATATACATGTGAACTTAAAAACTAGTGATTTAAAATTTAAATACTTATAAAGATTTGTCACACATATGATTTAAATTAGATCCAATAAAATTCGAATAGTGTAAAAAAAGTACATTTATCATGCCAAAATTTAAAAAATCTTCATCTACTAGATGCAAGTAACTCATCCGCAATCATGTCTCTTACACCACTCATATAAAGATCATTATCTCTATCTCTATCTCTGCGACTCGAACTTGAACTTGTGTCTTTGGCCGTTTCATTAATAGAGCCTTCGGTATCACAATCTTGATTTGGATTATAAGTTTCTTGTTGTGCCGTGTGATGAAAAAAAACAAACATTAATTAATTAATTAATTGATGAGAAAAAACAAGAATTGAAAATGGAAGTACCTGATGATGAAGGCGTACGTACTTGGATGCAAATGGAATGAGATGGAGGCGTACAGTACTAGAGGCTGTTTATAAAGAGAAAAATATGAACGTTAGGTTATTTATTTATTTTTTTTGAACGGCGACTTTTATTAAGAAAAACTAGCAAGGAGCTAGAAATTACAAAGAAATAGAGAGGGTTTTTATACCAAATCGTCACAGCTTAAACAAAGTATTGATCTTACCGACACCAGTAATAAGAACTACAAAATAATCCTCATCAAAAAACGTCTCCTTAGATTTCGGCTTGGCCTCGAAACATTTCTTATTACGAAAATTCAATACGAAAGCCACCATCTCACAAACATAAATCCCTTGGAACATGCTTTTTTCTTCTTCGGCCTGTTTTTACATTATCATTCCATGACCTCCAATTCTCCGTAAGAGTTAATATCATAAAGGCTCGTTCCCCACCACCGATTTACATTTAATTTAGAAATCTTCTTTTACTGTGTTACAAGCGGAGAACAATATGAACATTGGTTTCAATCCGACTTCACAATTCACACCAAGACTAGTACTCATTATCTTTTCCACGTCTGGAAATGTTAAATCTAGTAGGTAAGGAGTTCTCATTACTTCCAAGCGAAGGTGTTCACTTTGTTGGGAACATATCGAATCCACTAGTCTTTAGATCATCTTTCGAAGTAATGCGATCTATATGTTACTTGACGAAGCCACGGTATATCACCAGAAATTGTTCAATGTCGAGACCTTGAATCAGGAGACTGGAGTAAGCACCACCAGGTTATCATTTCGCTAACTCTTCAAACTTGAGGGAGTTCACAGCCCTCTCTCGGAATGTCTAACGAAAAAGAATGGTATAAAAATAGGTATGAGCAAGTTTTTGGACCTAATGTAATTTGTTTGCTGTTTTCGAGAGCATACGACTCTAGGGAATCTTTTCTTAAGCTTGCCCCCATCAACCAAGTCATCCAGTAATAAAGTCGAAAGGCCATTACCAAGTTTCTTCTTCTAACAAAAAGCAGGTCTTAATAACCCTTTTCCTCATGGCTTCTAACCTCTTTAAATATATTTATCAACATGAATTAGCTCCTTACCCGGAAATCTCATCAATTTTCCATTGACAATTGTTGGTAAAGTTGTTAATTGGTTATATAAGCCAAACCCCTGACAAAAAGCCACCACTTTTATGCTATCAAAAACACCACATATAAGCTCATAAGCCCACTTACATAAGCTTAGCCAAACATTTGATTTGGGCTTATATGTGTTATATAAGCTGATAAGCTCATAAGCCCACTATATAAGCTAAAACAAACACCCCCTCATTTGAGGGCCTTCGATTTTAAAACTTTCGTATATGTATAAACTCATTTTTAAAGGATGACAGATCGATGATTTAGAAAGAATAATATAACTCCAATATGACAAGACTCAAAATTTTGAAGTTTTCTACAGAAAAAAGAGTTTAATTTTGTGCTTAAATGATGAAAATTGAGTTCATGATTTTTGTAAGGAAGACAAACCAAAAAAATAACAAAGTGTCTGGGGTACATCTCTATCTGTAATATTTATGATTTGAAACTCTCCTTATGTTATGTCCTTATGTGAAACATAGATTTTGTTATCAAGTTTAAGCAAAACGTACATATGATGAAAGACTATATTTTTAGCTAGGATTATTGTTTTTGTGAAAGTAAACATGGTAGATTATTTAGAAAAATAAATGTTATGAGCTGATATAATTTTTATGAAAGTTCTACATGATATCTTATTATACAAAAAAGTAATTAGAACTTCATGGATCATCATAAAATGTTTTAAAAAATCAACAATATACTTAGAAGTGTGGAAGAGTTATTCAAACTTGAAAAAGATTGGATGTGTCATTTGATGCATATAAAAAAACAAAAACATAATCTAATTACAATTTACAATTTTTATACATACTTGAATTTCGATGCTAAATGGCCTTTTTTTTAAATTTGGCATAAGAACATCAAATTTCAACGGACGGCCCTGCATGAAAAGCTTTGGCCAAAAATTGTAATCTTTTTTCTTTTTCTTTTGAGAAGATAACAACGGTCCATGAAAAGGGTTCGAGAAGAAAGATAAAAATATTTCACAAAATGACATACTAGCAATGGCTAATAGCGGCCGACTAAACCAGACCCGCTTTAATAATCTCACGGTAATTGGGTCATTTCATCTTAAAATTTGAATCTATACAAACTTGATTAGTCAAAATTATATACTTTTGGAGAGAGTGTTTGAACTCTTCATACATGCGAGAATAATGATGTCAATATGGTGTTGCATGAAAGACTTGAGAAACCCAAACAGACATATATACAACGAATACATATACATTCGAAGTGTTGTGAATGAAACTAAATTCCACCTAGCGGGTAAAGAATTGGGGAGTGAAGTTTTGTTAGCAATTCATTCACTATATTTATAATATAACAATATTATCGGCGCTGCCATGCGCGGGTTAAAAAGAATCACCAAAATCATTTAAAAATCTCACACATTCGAAGTAAAATAATTCGTTGAGCACACACCAAAATCATGTAATGCTGCGAGGACATGTGGAGCGTGCGGCGTATTGGGGGGTGTATGACGCTAAGTGGCGGTGGGTGGGGGTGTGGGGGGGGGTGGGATAAAATCATCACCATCTTCATAACATTCTTCTCCTCATAACCCTCCCACACTCTCTCCACTCCCCGCTATTTGATTCGGGTCTGATTTTTCATGCATAAAACATACACAACTCAATCCACTGCCTGATTTAAAAACATACACAAACCGTCCTTATTATAGATGTTTTATATTTTAATTCGTTGATTTTGTGTTTTTTTTATCTTTTTAGGGCGGTACATTAGGATTTTGTTGAAATAATAACTATATATTGTTTAAATGTTGTCGTTGATTTTACTTTTAGGTGTTCACATGTTTTGGATATATATGCAATTTTGCATCTTTAGAGGTATATATATGCAAAAGCCCCTAAAATTTATGGCATGTGTTTTGCGCAGGACTTGAACGCACGACCTTTTCCTTTTAACACAAAATAAAGTAGCATTGGCCATTAGGACACAAAGCTTATGGTAAAAAGACCTCAACCGAGCTTGACCTATTTAAATAATCATGTGAGCGATGTTAACCATAACATGTTTAACCTATAACCAACCGGAACCTAACGTGTTAATTATATGAGCCAACATAAAACGTGTTTGTTAATTTTTGTTTGAGTCTTATATCGGGTTTTGTCTAGAGTCTAAGTTTGTAAATATGAAGTAATTAAATAAATAAAATCATAGAGGAGAGTGAATGCGTGATGTAGGAATGGATGCAATTAAGTGGGGTCACCCACACCAACAAAATTTTTGCAACAAACTTTATTCGGCTCTATATATTAACCCCCTAACCTTCTCTTTCAATGTCATTCTCACCCACACAAAAAACACACACGGACATAATGGGAAAGAAAGTGCTTTGTTCAAATGGTTTCAAACTGCCAAGGAGTGACATGAACAACGACTATAAGGTCGAGGATCATTACCTTGTGTGTACGGTGAGTCGATTCCTGATACTAAAGCTTCTTTTATTGATTGATTGTATGAAATTAAACCATACTAACATTAACCGCTTTTTCTGTATTTTTTTAGAAGCAAAAGCCGAGGACGCAGATAGTACGCGATGTAAAGGAAAGGCTTGTTGTTACGATTGAGAACATGGAAGTTGAAAGAGATAAAGAAGATGTTGATGATTACGTGTTGGATGTGGATGAGGACTTCAATGTTGCCAAAAGGAAGAAGAGGAAGAGCTATAAGGATGTTTACAAGAATACATTCAAGGTTCTTGCAAGGACTGTGAAAAAGAGAAAGTTTAGAAATAGTTCATGAAGGATGATGACGCGATTCCCAAGCGCAGTGGTAACACGAAGATGAAATATTGAGGACGTATTTTGTTACCTAATGATATCAAATAACGTCACTTTTATATCATCATTTATCCCATGTAAATAACTCATTTTATATAATTATTGCAAAGAATTGTTACTTAATCGTTTGTATTTGAGAATTGCAGTAATTATGGAGTACTTGGTGAAGATTAAGAAAAAGGCACGCATTTTGGAGCTTAAACGAAGATATTTGAAGATTACTGTTCTGACAATCAATACGCCGTATCTTTTTTTTTTTGGTAAAGGGTTACCCCGGTAAAGAATTGGGGCGGGAATTCTATAAGTGAAATGTTTAGGCGGGTAATATTGATGGTGACTCATATATAACGTATAAATATTGATAGAGAGCTAATATCATGGGATATGATAAAATAATACAGATTATGTAGAATATAAGATTACCATAATACCCTATTAAATTAAAATTAATTAGAATTTTTTTTGTAATGAAAAGGACACTTGTCAAGTTTTAATTGGTGCCTATTATTTAACATTTCAAAGTGTATACCATTGAACACAAATCTATATATATATATATATATATATATATATATATATATATATATAGAGGAAAGTTAAAATAAAAAGACAAGGATAAAAAAAAACTTTTTTTTAAAAAGTTCTCGAAAAATTCCATTAAATCAGGTATGTTTGTGCATAAAACTTTTGTAAAAGAAGTTTTTATAATTTTGAGTTTTTATATGTTTTTTTAATGCGCAAAAAAAGAAATTTTGATGCACAAAAAAATTTTGATGCACAAATTTTTCGATTTTATGTTTTGATGCGCAATAAAATTTTGATGCAAAAAGTCAAAAGAAGTTGGATACAAAAACGAATTTTTGAAGCACAAAAAACCGATTTAATGCACAAACGTTTTTTTTAATAAATTTTTTTCGGCAAAACTATACAATTTTAGAAAAAATTCCTTTACAATTTTTCATGCACCAACATACACGATCTTGTGGAATTTTTTCAGAATTTTTTAAGATACATTTTTAAAAAGAATAAATCTTTTTATATTTCTCACGAATATTTGTCTTTTTATTTGAATCTTTTTCCTATATTTTATATATAGTATATATTATATATATATATATATATATATATATATATATATATATATATATATATATATATATATTTATCGTAGAAATTTTTATTTTGATTTTGTTGTGTAAGATCGGGTTGACCCGATGGTCGAACCGGTAACTCGGTGACCCGATAACTCAACCGGATCGATCAGAGATTCGGTTTTCAAAACATTGATAGAAACGAGTTTTTTTGTCTATTTAATGTGGTAAAAACCATGCTAATAAATATTTTTGCTAATAAATGTGTATGGTATCCTATTCCTAATTTATTATTCATTAACTTTTGTTTGCTAATTGATACAGTAAATAAATAAATTTATACATTACACATAAAACCTATCAATAGACCCTAATGATGAAAATCGCGTGATGGCACACCCGATCACTTGAGGTGACGATTTTGGTTGCGTTATTTACAGGTTTTAAAAGCGAGGAAATGATACTAACCGCTCAAGTTAACTCCAAACAACTTAAAATTTATGGCCAAAACAATAACCATGAAAACATAGCTGGATTTAATTATGCGCGCCCCATTCACGGGGTGTTTGGCTAAGCTTATGAGTTGGGCTTAGGCTTATGTTATATAAGCCGCTTATGGCTTATATAACATAAGCTTATAAGCCCATGCTTAATGTTTGGATTAGCTCATGTTTAATAAGCTTATAAGCTCAAGTGTTTGGTTTGGCTTATGTTGTTAAATGACCAAAAAAGACATGGTTTAATAAGCTTATAAGCTCAAGTGTTTGGAGTAGCATACCAACTTTTTTTTATGGAAATATACAATTTTTTTTATGAAAATATACATATGAACTTAAAAACTAGTGATTTAAAATTTAAATACTTATAAAGATTTGTCACACATATGATTTAAATTAGATCCAATAAAATTCGAATAGTGTAAAAAAAGTACATTTATCATGCCAAAATTTAAAAATCTTCATCTACTAGATAGACCAAGTAACTCACCGCAATCATGTTCCTCTTACAGCACTTCATATAAAGATCATTATCTCTATCTCTGCGACTCGAACTTGAACTTGTGTCTTCGGCCGTTTCATTAATAGAGCCTCCGGTATCATAATCTTGATTTGGGTTATAAGTTTCTTGTTGTGCCGTGTGATGAGAAAAAACAAATATTAATTAATTAATTAATTGATGAGAAAAAACAAGAAATGAAAATGGAAGTACCTGATGATGAAGGCGTACTGTACTTGGATGCAAATGGAATGAGATGGAGGCGTACAGTACTAGATGCTGTTTATAAAGAGAAAAATATGAACGTTAGGTTATTTATTAATTAGGTAAAAATGGTGGTAAAGTTGTAATTTGGTTATATAAGCCCAAACCTTGACAAAAAAGCCACACTTTTATGGCTTATCAAAACACCCACATATAAGCTCATAAGCCCACTTACATAAGCTTAGCCAAACATTTGATTTGGGCTTATATGTGTTATATAAGATGATAAGCTCATAAGCCCACTATATAAGCTAAAACAAACACCCCCTCATTTGAGGGCCTTCGATTTTAAAACTTCCGTATATGTATAAACTCATTTTTAAAGGATGACAGATCGATGATTTAGAAAGAATAATATAACTCCAATATGATGAGACTCAAAATTTTGAAGTTTTCTACGGAAAAAAGAGTTTAATTTTGTGCTTAAATGATGAAAATTGAGTTCATGATTTTTGTAAGGAAGACAAACCAAAAAAATAACAAAGTGTGTGGGGTACATCTCTGTCTGTAATATTTATGATTTGAAACTCTCCTTATGTTATGTCCTTATGTGAAACATAGATTTTGTTATCAAGTTTAAGCAAAACGTACATATGATGAAAGACTATATTTTTAGCTAGGATTATTGTTTTAGTGAAAGTAAACATGGTAGATTATTTAGAAAAATAAATGTTATGAGCTGATATAATTTTTATGAAAGTTCTACATGATATCTTATTATACAAAAAAGTAATTAGAACTTCATGGATCATCATAAAATGTTTTAAAAAATCAACAATATACTTAGAAGTGTGGAAGAGTTATTCAAACTTGAAAAAGATTGGATGTGTCATTTGATGCATATAAAAAAACAAAAACATAATCTAATTACAATTTACAATTTTTATACATACTTGAATTTCGATGCTAAATGGCCTTTTTTTTAAATTTGGCATAAGAACATCAAATTTCAACGGACGGCCCTGCATGAGAAGCTTTGGCCAAAAATTGTAATCTTTTTTCTTTTTCTTTTGAGAAGATAACAACGGTCCATGAAAAGGGTTCGAGAAGAAAGATAAAAATATTTCACAAAATGACATACTAGCAATGGCTAATAGCGGCCGACTAAACCAGACCCGCTTTAATAATCTCACGGTAATTGGGTCATTTCATCTTAAAATTTGAATCTATACAAACTTGATTAGTCAAAATTATATACTTTTGGAGAGAGTGTTTGAACTCTTCATACATGCGAGAATAATGATGTCAATATGGTGTTGCATGAAAGCCTAGAGAAACCCAAACAGACATATATACAACGAATACATATACATTCGAAGTGTTGTGAAACGAATTCACTAAGCGGGTAAAGAATTGGGGAGAGAGTTTTGTTAGCAATTCATTCACTATATTTATAATATAACAAATTATCCGGCGCGGCCAATGCGCCTGTTAAAAGAATCACTCAAATCATTTAAAAACCTCACACATCGAGAGTAAACAATTCGTTGAGCACACAAAAATCCGAACCAAAATCATGTAATGCTGCGAGGACATGTGGAGCGTGCGCGGGATAAAAACATCACCATCTTCCATAACAACTTCTCGCTATAACCCTCACCACACTCTCTCACTCCCCGCTATTTTTGATCGGGTCATGATTTTTCATGCACTAAAAACATATACAACTTCCTGATTTAAATTCAGGTAAAATTTTTGAAAAATTATTAAAATGTTTTACATTTTTAAATTCGTTGATTTTGTGGTTTTTTTTTACCTTTTTAGGGCGGTAAATTAGGATTTTGTTGAAATAATAACTATTTTGCATCTTTAGAGGTATATATATGCAAAAGCCCCTAAAATTTATGGCATGTGTTTTGCGCAGGACTTGAACACACGACCTTTTCCTTTTAATACAAAATAAGGTAGCATTGGCCATTAGGACACAAAGCTTATGGTAAAAAGACCTCAACTGAGCTTGACCTATTTAAATAATCATGTGAGCGATGTTAACCATAACATGTTTAACCTATAACTAACCGGAACCTAACGTGTTAATTATATGAGCCAACACAAAACGTGTTTGTTAATTTTTGTTTGAGTCTTATATCGGGTTTTGTCTAGAGTCTAAGTTTGTAAATATGAAGTAATTAAATAAATAAAATCATAGAGGAGAGTGAGTGCGCGATGTAGGAATGGAGGTAATTAAGTGGGGGTCACCCACACCAACAAAATTTTTGCAACAAACTTTATTCGACTCTATATATTAACCCCCTAACCTTCTCTTTCAATGTCATTCTCACACACACAAAAAACACACACGGACATAATGGGAAAGAAAGTGCTTTGTTCAAATGGATTCAAACTGCCGAGGAGTGACATGAACAACGACTATAAGGTCGAGGATCATTACCTTATGTATACGGTGAGTCGATTCCTGATACTAAAGCTTCTTTTATTGATTGATTTTATGAAATTAAACCATACTAACATTAACCGCTTTTTCTGTATTTTTTTTAGAAGCAAAAGCCGAGGACCCAGATAGTACGTGATGTAAATGAAAGGCTTGTTGTTACGATTGAGAACATGGAAGTTAAAAGAGATAAAGAAGAAGTTGATGATTACGTGTTGGATGTGGATGAGGACTTCAATGTTGCCAAAAGGAGAAGAGGAAGAGCTATAAGGATGTTTACAAGAATACATTCAAGGTTCTTGCAAGGACTGTGAAGAAAGAGAAAGTTTAGAAATAGTTCGTGAAGGATGATGACGCGATTCCCAAGCGCAGTGGTAACACGAAGATGAAATATTGAGGACGTATTTTGTTACCTAATGATATCAAATAACGTCACTTTTATAGCATCATTTATCCCATGTAAATGACCAATTTTATATAATTATTGCAAAGAATTGTTACTTAATCGTTTGTATTTGTGAATCTGCAGTAGTAATTAGGGTACTTGGTGAAGATTAGGAAAAAGGCACGCATTCTGGAGCTTAAACGAAGATATTTGAAGATTACTGTTCTGACAATCAATACGCCGTATCTTTTTTTTTTGGGTAAAGGGTTACCCCGGTAAAATATATTAAAACCGAAAAAAGTTATGTACCAAAATGGGAATGTGGTTGAAGTACCACATTAACCTCTAGCTAAACAGCGGATAAACACTTAAAACTAGAGCTTTGACATGCCATAAAAACTCTTAAACTTAGAAACACTTATCGAACTAGAACACCATAAACACAACTAAACAAGTAACCAGCAGCAGCGTGAAAGATGAACTTCCACAGCTTTTGTGTTTGGAATTTAAAAAGTTAGTGATTCATCCATACACATTTTCCAATCTTCTTCTTCTTCATTTAAGCAGAAAACGAATTAGGGACATGGAGAGATTATCATTTCTTAGATGAATTTACGGAGTCGCTTAACATAGGTGTCTTTAGATTGAGATGTATAACCCACATAACGTAGTCCCTCTTTGGTGCACTTGTAGCGCTTTAGGCTCATATCTAACATATGTTTAAACCGAAGGACCCAGTAAACTGACCGTCCATTAGTAGCTTGGATTACCTTTCGCTTTTTTCGTTTTTCCCACCGTTTGGAAACCATTCATTAGTCTTCTTCGCATTGGGTAACAACATTAGAAGTAGCAAACAATAGGGGACTCCACTTTTTTTTAGGGCAATAGTCATGAACATGACCAAAATCTTACATGTATCAATCTGGGGCGGCTCTCAGTTCATACTTTAACCGGATGGTTTCTTGGTAAATCATCTTCAGAGCAGATGGATACCAAATAGTAACAACATCCATCGAGATCACGCCTCTGAATTTACCTCAATTAAGCCCGAAGCAAAAACTACTGCTAACCCACTAATCATTACACATGGAGCTTATGTATGAATCAAGCATAACAGGTTTACCAATGAACGTAGCAATTAGTCTAATACCATCCTCTTCAAAAACTTGAAAAGGAACATCATGCAATTTAACCCATATCGAAATACGAGAATGATCGGAGATTTACGAATCAACCAAGGACCACCCTCCAGAACAGCCTCTAAACCAGTTCGGGAATCAAATTTAAAGAAAAAGAAGTCTTTGGAATTTTTCAGAAATCCTTTTCAGCCATGTTTCGCCCAATTGTTCCTAGCATAATATCAACAACAGGAACGCATTCTCTCTTTCCAATAAAAGTAGCCATATAGAGTGTGGTCAAAACGGTATAACCTTTCAAACAACTTTGCGAGGATTAGAGATGTGAACACTATCTTAATACAGGATAAGCCACCAAGGTACGAAAGTTGTAATTAACATTTGGTTGATCCTTTGCACTTCCACCCGCAACTCCAGCATAGGATGTTGACATACGCCGTATCCATCAAGGAAGATATGGCGTATCTGTGCCTACACTTCACTAAAGACCACGAAGGAAACAAGATCCAATACGCCATATATAGGAAAGATCAATACGCCATATTCAAGCCATATGGAAATAAAATATTTTAGAAGATATCGAACGTGTTCCCTACTCCAAGAAATTCCCAATACACGTATCGAAGATTTTGATACGGTATCGACCTTTTTCCAGACCTTATAAATAGAAAACTCAAAAACGAGTTTTAAGTGTGCTAAATCATATTTTTGATACCTAAACCATAAAATTTGATTTTCAGAGGAGAAGAAGAGCAGAAGAGGTCTTGCAACGTAATTAATTCCATAGGAAACAACTTGTAATATCCTATACTCTTGTAATCGTTCAGTTTTTGGTATCATTCGTTAACTCGGTTAGTTTACCTTGGCTAATATATTACTCTTGTATTGATTATGACGTTTAAAGGCTAATACCTTCGGTATTAGCATTATTATGAAGATCTAAATATTTGGTTTCTTTATTCTTGATTGTTGATTTTTCGTGATTGCTTATTTATGATTTACTCACTTTATACCTTGTGTTGTGCTTTTGTATGCGGCTATCATTCAACTGGATCTAGTGATACAGACCAAGTAATCTAGATGTTGGGATAGCTCTCCATATAGTGATTTATACATCTAGACCAATAGGATCACAAATAACAACCTATCTTTGCTCTTAGATTGTGAGCTTAGTTGGACCGGCAGGTGACCCAGGGATCAACGAGTACGTTCTTAGTTAATTAGTAAAAACTTGGTTAGTGGACTACTAGTGTATGAATTGTCATTAAGCAGTAAGTTGGTAAGTCTCTATGAGCTAGGGGTTTAACAAGATCACCATTGCTTTAATCCCTAAGATAGATTATAATCAGCAAATAAGGATGCTTTATGCGGATGCGTTTAATTGTGACAGAATTCTACGTGTCTAGGTTTAAGGAAGAAGTACTGCCTTAATCTTAAGAATGATACGCCGCCTCGAGATAAGTAATCATTGCACTAAATAAACAAACCAACGTTCTGATTGGATTATTGCAGGTAATTCAGTTTATTAATGTGGATAGACCGCTCTTTATATATTTTGTTAATTTCTTGCGTGTTGTTTTTGTGTTTAAGTTGATTTTAGTCATCTACAAAACCAACTGACGCTAGGCTGAAAACCCCTCTTATTGTTATGAAAAAAATAATGTGAATGAAGAAAAAGTTTCTTAAACATTTTGTTTGGCAAATAAAACTTAGAACTCTTGACGCAAACACATTCAAACTGAAAGGGGCATAAGTTACGATACATTACGATTAGCAGGTGTTGGGCCTAGCGTTGGGCTTGGTGTTGGGTCTGCATGTGTAGACCGGCCCACAACATTGTGACCTGGTTATTAATTACTATTTTTAACCTGGTCGACTAACGCAACCCGATCGAGATAAGCCAGTTACGTATACAATGAGCATGAAACTTATGGTGACATGCTAGTTGTTTAATGTTGGTGTTGCATTTAACAATGAGTTCTTCCATGCATATCGTACATGCAACACCTAGTGGCCTGCAGCAAAAAGTGGAGGTGGCGGTTGTGGTGATGGTTTGAGTAATGTGTTGGTTTCTTGTTGCAAGTGCAGCCATTTGACTAGGAGGTCGTATGAATAGCTCCCTATGCCAACTTGTGGAAGTGAGAGAAGTCTTTATTTTTCACATGTATTCCTTACATATTTTTTCACAACTTCTATTTTGATAAGGATTTGGAATTCCATTCTTTTGACAATTATAATAAGAAGAAATAAGCCCCATGTGTACCACAAGGCAAAACATCTCTTCTCAAAGTCTCGTAAATTATTTACCTTTTTCCCATTAACAACAACCTCCTACTAGACTCAGACTCCATAAACTCATCTTCTGCACTCACTGAATTAGTACTTAAAGATGCAAGCCCAGATGATATTTTGATATGGGTATGCAATAAAACTAAAGAAAATAGTATAAAAAGTAAGTGGTTCATTTTTGGGATATTCTTGAAATTGTTTTGTGATTGGTATGGGAAGATATGATGTATAATTTGGTGGTTCATGCAATAAAAGAAAGAGTATGGTGATTGAGTGATAGTCATGGCATTTATCTCACCTACAAATAGTATGAAAAATCTTGCAAGTCTTGTGTCTCACGTTACTCCATTGTTGGTCATAAAATGGTATAGTACCATGTCATTTCCTCTTTTTAATTATCTAACGGTTATGGATTAGAAAAGGTAACGATGGTTAAATGTTTTTTTCTTTTTTAAGTTACTTATATTGAGGGTGTTGATTATGTGCTTCGCAATGGTCTGTGAATGATAAATGAAATTCCCATTTTTCTTAACAAATGGTCACCGTCCGTTGGTCTTCTTACAGAAGAACTATCGCATGTTCCAATTTGGGTAAAGTTTCATGATGTACCGTTGGTTGCTTACACATCGGATGGGTTAAGCTTGATAGCTACGGAAATCGATAATCCAATGTTGCTTGATTCGTACATGAATTCCATGTATTTGGAATCATGGGGGCGGAGCAGCTATGCAAAAATCCTGATTGAAATCAATGCTTGCAATGATTTTAGCATTTGATGATGGTTGTCCGTACTAACTATTTACTGTAATTAACCTACGTGAAGAATCAGGTGAAAAATAGCTAAACGATTGCAGCAGATAAATTACCAATAAAATATACTATTGAATTTACGAAAGAACGAATAAAACTAATCAAAGTGAAAAAGAAATAGATTTAATGTAAAAGAAGTAAACTTTTTTTTGAACTAAAATAAGAAAACATAAATGATGCTTTTTTATAAACAAACTTTATGAACCAACAAAATTAAACAAGTGATTTTTCAAAGATTAAAGATTTGACAAGCTAATAAAAACGTGCTGGTAATAGAGATTAAAAGGAAAAAAACAATTAATTAAAAGGGTTAATTCTTGAAATGCCCTAAGAAGGGAGGTCATTTGCTTTTTTAACATAAAAAAATAAAGTTTTCTCACAATGCCTTGTGCGACTTACGCAACCTATGACAAATTACTTAAATACCCATATTCTGAAACAAAAACGTACATCTAATCATTGGGAGATAGTGGTATTTTAGTAAATTTGAATAAGTTGCATAAGTCCCATATGTCGCATGGGGCATTTTGGAAAAACTCTAATTTTTTGAAGAAAAAGCAAAAGACCTCCAATCTTGGGGCATTTCAAGAATTAAAGTTGAGAACAAATTTTAAATTTTATAACACATAAACATAAACTAATATTGGTCAAACAAAAATTTATAACAAAGTGTACTAATTTTAACTAAAAAGAAAAAAAAAGAAAACCTAATAATGAAAAAAAGTATAAACGAATAAAAAATTTAGGTTTTATAACAACACAAACAAGACATGTGTGGATGTGCTTGTTCTTAAAATGGGCCAAATGGCCTAGTATTGGACTTTTGTTTGGTTTTTCACCGCACACTTTCTTAGACTTTTTTTCGGGTCATTAATAATTTTCAATCAATGCTCGAAATCCATACTGTTACTCAAACAAGCGGGATACCGGCCGTCTCGTTGCGGCGAGCGTGTTTTTCCTAATGTATTTATTCTGTGTTTTAACCTCAGCTGAAAAACGAATAGGTATTGGCTTGAGAACGGGCTTTGTTGTATGAGCCATTTAGTTCTTTGTTCTGTTTTTACCTATGCAGTTATACTTTAGTTGTATGAGCCATTTGGACCTTAGTTGTTAAGTGATATATTTGAAGATTGATATGACAAAGCAAATGAAGGTGTGGTTTCTGAGGGAGGTTGCATTAGAAGATTGTTTTGCGGACGACCTACATGATCAGTGTTCTCAAGTTAGGGCTTATATGGAGAAACGGGGTCGTGTTCTTAAGTTAGGGCTTATATGGAGAAACGGGGTCAGATGATGTTAGAGTTGGGAAGGCTTGGAGGGCGTGGGGCTGCAGTGGATTGTTTGGATCGTTTGAGACTGATGCAAAAGAGTGATGCAAAGAAGCATGTTTCATTAAGGAGGATGTTGTTGGAGGCTCAAGTTGAGACTCATGAAAGGCAGCTTGTTGTGGCCTTTGTTGGTATGTCTTAGGTTTTAGGGTGTAGGTTGGATGATGATTAGTTGTAGTAATAGTGTTTTGCTTTTGTGTCTTAGGTTTTAAAGGGGTTTGTATAGGTCGTTTGTCGTAGTGTTTATATTTTGTATGCTATTGTGTCTTATAGGTCTATCTTTTGTATGAACTATGAAGTGGTAATTTGAAGTCCTTGTTTTGCGTCTGTTAGTTTCTCAGTTATGAAACTCATTGTTATGTTTATGCTTTATGCTATGTGTGGTTTGTTGTTCAGTGCAATATGCCAAATATGAAATTACTTGTACTTGGTTTAGCAAAATTAGTGCTTGAATAGTGGCAAGCAGTCGCGTTCGCCTATTAGTTAAGATATTTGTTCTTACAGGGTAGCTTACATACATAGGAAACTGTTATATAAAAACTATTACATGTCATTCGTCTCGTCTTGTTGCCTTGGTTTTTTGTCTCGAAGCTTGTCTTCTTTGAATAGTTCCTTTTTTACTCATTTCTTCTTACGTTCATCGGCATTTGCGTCGACTTTTGGAATTGGGTGTGCAGACGGCAGCGTCATATTACTTTGAGTTAATTGCATAAATCATCCTTGTGGTTTGTCTGTTTAATGAAAATGGTCCCTAAACTTTTTTTCTGAATCCTCTCCTTTTGGTTTTGACCTGTATCGGTTTGGTTCAGTGACCACTAATTCCATTAGTTGACCATTAATTGCCAGTATAGATGTTGAGAATGACATAAATACCCTCGTTAAAAAGTAAAAACTAAAGAAAAGAGGTAAAAACGGATGAAAACGAACAATATGTAAAAAAACTTATGAAAACGTACAAGAGGACAAATGTATGAAAACGTTCAAAAACGCATAAAACGGATGAAAATATTAAAGGTTCACAAGTTAAAAACAGATGAAAACATAAAACGTTCAAAAGTTGAAAATAAAAAATGGACATAAACGTGTGAAAACGTACCAAACACACAAATATAGAAAAACATGAAAAACGGTTTTAACATAAAGGAACAAATAAAAAAGTTAAAAATTAAAAATTTTAAATACAAAAAAAACCAAAAAACACACAACAAACAAGGACCATTTATGAAACACTTACGAGGGTATTTATGTCATTTCCGCCATCTAAACTAGCAATTAACGGCGAACTAACCGAATTAGTGGTCAAGGGACCAAACCCGATACGAGGCAAACCTATAGGGAGAGGATCCGGGGAAAAAAAGATTATGGACCATTTTCAATAAACCCGACAAACCACAGGGACAATTTATGCAATTAACTAAGTAATATGACCGATGTATCTCAAACATTTGTTTTAGGCCAGCTATTTCTTCTTTTGAATTACTCCACTATAACCTGCATCAAATCGTGTAATTAGAAACCAAAATAATGCCCACGAAAAAGTTCATCTATAAATGGAAATTTATAAATTTATTGACCTGTTCTGAAAAGTTTATCCGTAAACCAGAATGTCCAGAAAACTTTCCAAGGGCGAGTACTAAACTCGTCTTTCCAACGCCTAGACTTGCTTCCAATAAAACTACAATGCACAAATGGAAAAAGACAAATAAGACATATTTCAAGATATTCCACATTGTGTTCTATCTCTAGCGGGTCAAAGTTAGCTAAAAAGGAAACGAGTCTTCTGTTAAATTAATATAAGTTCTATGATCATAAATAAACTTCAAATTTTGGGAGGAAGCGATTTGAGTCGAGAAATCATACCTGATTCCACTTCTTAGATAAAACTTGCCAGTTTTGACCCAAAAACTTTTGACCCATTTCCAAACCCGTCAAATTCTAATAAAGAAACTATATTTGTAAAAGTGTGTGTTTTGTGATCAGAAATACATTAATCATATGCACAAAAAGTGGTTTGAGTCAAGTGAACCATACATGATTCGAGTAGTAACAAAAATTTCCCCAAAATTTTTTGACATATTTGCCAATGCCTCAAATATTCAACCCCTAGTAAATAGTGCTGCAATGTATGAAAAAGGGGAATGAGTACCAGGCTTTTTAAGCTGCATAGCCTGCAATACACGCATAGAATTTCTACGAGTAGTAGGTGCAAAAACTCGAATCCTTTAGCCTCTACATGGTTAAAACCTATAGAGCACAAAATACCTTACATTAGATAAGCATATAAGAGTCCAAAATCAACTGATCAACCTTTGTTGTACCACTTGATTTGGCTAAAATCCACGATCCTTTAAAGTATTTCTTAAAATCCCTTGCTCAATAAAAGCAACTGGACAACTAAACAATTTACCTTTTTTCAATATTGAATGGATGAATTCCAAAAGTAAGATGAGAATTGTCGATCTCCATGCCATTACCAGAAGGTATTTCAATAGAAGCAGACGGTACTTCTGTAGTACCTTAGCAGTTAAACAAGTAACGTGCCTGTCAGTATCTGTGATTAGATCGTCTACTAAATGGACCTCAAGGTCTTTACTTATGGCTTCGAATTCGTGGCATATCACTTTCATACCATCCACACACCGAACAGTTTGTGCATTCAGTAAACATTTTTAACAAAATAATGCACACGAAAAAGTTCATCAATAAATAGCTAAGGGCCATACCTGGAGAGCCATATGTAATGATCTCTAGACCTTATTTCGCGTAAATCTTTTCTGGGTCGAGTTAAAACCGGATACAATTATACACGGAGCTTGGATTTCTCTTGCGATTGGTGTTATGTGATCTGGGTATGAATGCAATCTTGAAACTGTGAATGTCCTAAAACAATGTGAAACTGTCGGGGTAGCCTCATTCGAGTCTGTGGGGCCAATTACAGATGGTTGTGGCATTAGATGGCTTTCCCTTTGAGGTTCTGTGGGAGTAAAAGCTAACCTAATACCACAAAATAAGCAGCTCACATTTGTCAGTAGGCTATTGAGGGATAAGAATATCAGAGAAAAAAGGAAAAAATACAGGAGGAGGTTCATATTACCTGCTACCCACAGGTCCGGATTTATCTTGAACAAACATTATAGACTCTGCTTTTGACCCCTTTGCTGAAACCCCTCTCTTAAAATTCAAAAATGAAACAAACTGAATATTTATTTCACAAATAGGAAATAACAAAGTATAGCTGCCATATCATACCGAAGATACAACTCGGCTTTCAGGCTTTGATCCGTCTCCGTTACACTTTTCGATCTTTGAAGTTGCTTTCAGGCTTTGATCCGTATCAGTTAGACTTTTCACCTAGGCGTCAACTTCAACCCATTTAGGTCAATCAAGTAATATAAACAGTTTATCTTAGGTCAAAAGACGCCAATAAAAATCCCCAAATCATCCTATGCAACAAACCAGGCTATTATGCTAACTAATTATAAATTGAAAAAACTTGAGCAACACAACCAAGTCAAACAAAGAAAAAGAAAGAACTGACCTTCAATTTGGGACCTACAGAATGTGCAGCAGGCATTGGATTATTGGCCATTAAATCACCCCACTGTGTTTGGCCCGTAGGCCTTGTTGGTGTCAACATTCTTGAAGCAGCCAACATCTAATATTTTAATAAGAAATACAATTAATACAAGTGTTCAACACATATTGCATGAGTTAATCAGGTTCTACTAAAGAATATAATACCTGAAGATTAAGATCGATGTAGGCAAGTATTATAGGTTGGGGTTCCATATCTATTGGAACCATAGAAAGATGACCTGTAATTGCAGTGCCACGAAGCTTACAAAGCTCATATAGAAGAGTTTTGAGCATATGCAAGTCATTTTCTCTTGCTCCCACTCTATAAGTTTGCTCATAGTCGTTGCAGAAACATATTAGAAAAAGGTAAGAATTTAAACCTACAAATGGCAAATTAAGATAGCAAAAAGTATTATACAAACCTCCTCCTAATTTCATCAATCCCGAGTTCTTGCAGATATACATGGATGGCAAGTTGTTTGGACAACCAGTTAGACTTAACGATCTTTGAAGTTGTTTTCACTGTTGGCCCAGTTCTGCTAACTCTTGTTTTGTCATGTACTTCTGGAAATACACCATGTGACTTCAATCGTTCAAGAACAATTGCCAGCGTGGGTCCTTGAATATCGCTTACATTTTTCATGACCTATATAGCGAATGAAAACATAAGCTTATACTAGTTGAAAAATATAAATATATATATACATATATGTGGGGTTTTACACACCAGTTGTTTGGACAATTGGTTAGACATTCCGATCTTTGGTCTCAACTGGATGGCAAGTTGTTTGGACAACCAGTCAAAAAGGTCTGTGCGTCCATCCGCACCAAGTTTAGCATTAGTCATAGGAGTTATAGAAGCAGTAATATATTGAACCTAAAAAGAATACCAAGAGTCATAGGTAATTACATTTGAGTTATTTATATCTCTGTCAAAAACATAAATAAATACCAAATTATTCTGTCAATAAACAAAAAATTAAAACTTAACAACAAGAAAGATATAAAAGAAACTGACCATCTTATCAAGATCAGTAGAAGCAACCCAAGACGTACATTCTCTCATGTGCTTTTTGTTGTCACCGATGCATTTCACAATGTCTGACACAATCCCCTGAAATAAAAAAGCATTAAATATGACATATCAACAATTAATGTAGATAGGAATATCCAACGGACCTTGCTAGATTTCTCTATTGCAGGTCCCATAGCAGATTCAAGACCACTTATAGAGGTCAGAGTAGCCATGATTAAATTTTGGTTGCTGTCATATAACCGAGTTCTGAAAGCCCCAAACGCATTTTATGTTATGCGCCCGGGTATAATCTGGTGTTTGATTGATTGGTTTCATGACAGGTTAAGGAAGCTCGGTCATGACAAAAGAGCTATGCCGATCGTCATCAAAGAGCATTGGGATTTAAACCCGAGGATCGTGTGTTTCTTAAAGTATCTCCGTGTACGGGTGTTTGAGGTTTTGGTATAAAAAGTAAATGAAGTCCGTAATTCATTCGTCCGTTCAAAATCTTAGATAGAGTCGGCGATGTTTCCTATCGTTTGGCATTACCGTCACAATTGCTCGCGTTCATAAGATGTTTCATGTATCTATTTTGAGAGGTTACAACTATACCGAATGAGATGCCATGACAGTCTTCTTTGGTGCAGCATGAGAAATACGTTAGTAAGGTATAATAGAAAAATAATCATGATTTTAAAGGCAAAATACAAATACGTCCTCAAAAGGATTTTTTTCGCACTCAGCCTCTACTACACTAAGAAGGGCTAGACATCTGACAAGAATGCCTTGATATCAGAACCAACAAGTTTGTGTAACACACCAATAAGTTTAATGGTAGCAATTATAGTAGTAGCAGCACACAAGACCTGTAAACCATATCATTGCAGAAATCAAAACTTCCCTTCAGTTTCAAATGTGCAACACCCAAAATCGCAATAGCAAATACCATCCACAACAGCCCTCTCTAAGAACCTTTGGGTTTTTTGGCTCTTACATTATCTTGGGACATCTAAAAGCAGTTCAGTTAAACTAAACATTAATAAAGTAAATAAAAAACAATCGCCCAGGCTCATGAAAGGTTTATTAGTCAAACTTACTCTTTCAAATATAAAATATGTGCCCATCGCTTCAGAGAAAGTGGTTAGGCATTTTATGGCTTGAGCACGAGTCTTAATATCAACAACCCTTTCACAAATACCTGTCGCCAAGAAAAAATATTAACTCATATGTATAAGAAATTCATAAAACAATGCTCTATCTTAATAAGTCAGATTTAAAGCAAGTGAAAGATTTATAGTAAGCTTTATTACCTCCTATGCATAGTACAAACAAACTCCTTTTAGGGAAAAACTTTGTTGTAGTTGGAGCTATATGGCTACAACTTCAATGAACTTGTGGCGCAACCTGTAAACACTTTCTCACTCGAATGCCAGGATTCAAACCTTCTTGGGGTGCTATAACTTGTTCATTGAATGAGGTAATTGCTGCAAGACAGAGAATCGTAAGTATCATTAGATGTGATCGACTGTAATACTAAATATTTTGATTTGATTCGGGAAAGAGTAATAGTAGATATTAACTCACATTTATATAAAAGTTGCATTGGTAATTACATTTGATTTATTTATCTCTGTCAAAAAACATAAATAAATACCAAATTATTCGGTCAATAAACAAAAAACTAAAACTTAACAACAAGAAAGATATAAAAGAAACTGACCATCTTATCAAGATCAGTAGAAGCAACCCAAGACGTACATTCTCTCATGTGCTTTTTGTTTTCACCGATGCATTTCACAATATCTGACACAATCCCCTGAAATAATAAAGTATTAAATATGTTGCTACTGAATAACCAAGCATATCAACAATTAATGTAGATAGGAATATCCAACGGACCTTGCTAGATTTCTCTATTGCAGGTCCCATAGCAGATTCAAGACCATTTATAGAGGTCAGAGTAGCCATGATTAAATTTTTGTTGCTGTCATATAACCGAGATCTGAGAGCCCCAAATAATTCCACTGAAAGAATGACATAAAATGAGTGTAACATAAAAATGAGTGTAAGATAAGACTTCTTGTATCTGGTGCATTAATTACCAGTTCAACAGTCAAGTTTGATTCGTATTTATGATACTAGGACGGAATATGTGATACCTTTGAAAGCAGGAGCACGGGTAATAGTATTGTGTTGAATGAGAGATCCTAGTCTGCTTTCAAGGGTGGTCATCTCAGCTGGCTGCAAGACATTATATTTTATTATGAAAGATAGATATAGATAGTGTTGGTACAAAACTTGTCGTGTTTGGGAAAGATTAACTTACGTCGACGACATCTTCAGGTTCAACCTCATCAGGAACTTGGAAGTTAGGCACCGCCTTGAGCCCATGGGCGTCTTCATCATCCATTGTCCTGGTTGTGAGCAGATATTGATTAGGAACTTTAAAGGTACGAACTTCATTACGCCGAGGTGCAACTTCATCATCATCCACTGTCTTCCTGGTTGTGAGCACACGGCAAATCTTGGTAACAAGCCTGGATAAAAAGCCAGCCATTGGAAATTTAGGGTTTTAGTAAAGATTATGGTTTTTTTTAATATTTTTGTGAGAATAGACGTGGTTTTTATAACACTTTTTATAATACCCCTAAAATAATTTAGGCATAATATTAGTATTCTTAGTAAGTATTTTAATTGATACAAATCTCTACTCCTTTAAACAAAGATTTTGCTTTTTTTTCAACACCTTATTTTAGGAAATTCTGAAATTTGAAAGTATTTCGGGAAGTATTGAAAGTATTTCGAGAAGTATTGAAAGTATTCAAGGAAATATTGAAAGTTGAAAAAGGGGCTCCAAAGAAGCGAATCTCTACTCCTTATAAAGGAGATTTTGCTTTTTTTCAACACCTTATTTTAGGAAATTATGAAATTTGAAAGTATTTCGGGAAGTATTGAAAGTATTTCGAGAAGTATTGAAAGTATTTGAGGCAATATTGAAAGTTGAAAAGGGGCTCCAAAGAAGCGAGCCTATGTAATTTGCATGTTTTTTTTTTCGAAAATTCTGAAACTTCCAAGTATTTCCGAGTATTTGTGAAAATATTGAAACAATTTGGGGCAATTTGTGGAATGGTTAATGTATTTGCAGAAAGTATTTATGATTATTAGAGCTGTCAATGTTCAAATCATTCAAACCCATTGATTGATGAAGCGTACAACATACAATGATATTCACAGCTTGCATTCCATGATCATACCGAATATATTGCTAAAAACTCATAAATACTACACACACTTTATTTTTCTCTAAACCTAACACACAAACTGACGCCACCATGATCTTATCATCGCCGTCATCTGCCGAATCCGCCACCATCTGTTGTTGGTTTAGGTGGTTTGAGGTACTTCCGGTTCGTGGTATTGGTTGTTGGTTTGGGTGGCGTTTGTATTTGGTGGATTTGGAGGCGGTATGGCTGTTTTTTTATGTTTGGATCATAGCGGTTGTGTGAAAGAATATCAATAATGGATTGGAGCAAGATGAGGTCGTACATCAGATGTTATGAGTCAGTGATAATCGTGATCAGGTTTTATTATATTCAAAAGGCAGGTATAAATTTCTCTGGTTTTTTTTCTTATGCTCTTTAAGATGGTTTTGACTTTTGAAACTATGGTTGGTTGGAAAGTTAGGCTCAGGTCTTGGTGCGTTTGTCTTTAATTTTGTGATTGGGGATGAAATTAGGATTTATCCGGCCCTGGGTATAGTATTTTTTATTAATGGAATCGTAAATCAATGTCGCATTAAAGATGGTGAACAAACATCCAGCTCTTGCTACAAATGGGAGTGTACTCGCGCATTTTATGTTATGCGCCTGGGTATAATCAGGTGTTTGATAGATTGTTTTCATGACATGTTAAGGAAGCTCGGTCACGACAAAAGAGCTATGTCGATCATCATCGAAGAGCGTTGGGATTTAAACCCGAGGATCGTGTGTAGGGGTGTTTGAGGTTTTGGTATAAAAAGGAAATGAAGTCCGTAATTCATTCGCCCGTTCAAAATCTTAGATAGAGTCGGCGATGTTTCGTATCGTTTGGCATTACCACCACAATTGCTCGCATTCATAAGATGTTTCATGTATCTGTTTTGAGAGGTTACAACTATTGCCAGTTACATGTTGTTCAATATCTGTTTGATAAGATTCGCGAAGATTTATCTTTTGTTGAGGAGCATGAGGCTATTTTAGATCGCCAAGAGCGAGTCATGAGAAAGAAAACCATTCCTATTGTTAAAGTTCTTTGGAAAAATCATCCCGAGCGTGATGCTAGTTGGAAAAATGAAGAAATGATGCGGAGTGACTATCCACATTTCTTTTTGCGATTTGCTACGTATTCATTTAAGATTCAACTTTAATTTCGCGGACGAAATTCTCTTTTAGAGGGGAAGAATTATAATACCCCTAAAATAATTTAGGCATAATATTAGTATTCTTAGTAAGTATTTTAATTGATACAAATGAATAATTAACATATATTTTATCGTTTGACATTATATACCAAATTATGTACAAGTATGTTTAGTCTGACATTTTTAAAAACTAATTAAAAAGTAAATGATGTTATTTGAATTTGACAACTGTTACGAACGGAAACTTGAAATTGTATCAAAACGGATTTATTAATAAAAAGTCACTAAGCAAACTTAATTTATGACAAGTATTAATTTATTTTATAAAGGTTTTTATTTGCTAATACTGTTAAGAATGTCAAACAAAAAGTAAGTACAAACTTTTTTACGATATAATATTTAAGAATAGTCAATATGACTTGCACTCATAAACAACATATCCAAAGTGTTTGTGATTTAATTCCCTTTATAATTATG
This sequence comes from Tanacetum coccineum, assembly GCA_026074375.1. Taxonomy (NCBI): domain Eukaryota; kingdom Viridiplantae; phylum Streptophyta; class Magnoliopsida; order Asterales; family Asteraceae; genus Tanacetum; species Tanacetum coccineum. The sequence continues at coordinate 4,917 of BQNB010048966.1, read as the reverse complement.
ATGTAAGTTATAATAAATAAAGACATAACCATAGTTTGATGATTTTCGCAATAAAGGCTAAAGATATCATATACCATAAATGAAAGTTTATGTATGGAAAATTAAATATCAACTAATAAAGGATTTGGTTTTAATCGTATAAGTGGTCAAATGGAGCAATCAAATTCCACCGAAAGTTTAGCCATGATTGGCTTATTTAATCACCTTTATCTCTGGCTCATTTACACTATTCTGTTACGTCATATTTCCAATACACATCTCCTAAATTTATCCCAACTAGTCACTTTCAAAATAATATTACTCAAGCAATGTCGTCATATGATCACACCAAGGCTTTTATGTTGGAGTTTCTTTTTCGATTAATTCGACCGCTCGTGAATTGGGTTAAAAGGTTCTAGTTTGTTTGCTCGCGGGTTGTCGTTCGTAATACGGCATAAGTTTTGTTCATATTGTCCTATACACCGTGGGGTTTCTAGGGTTCGATGATGATGATGATGATGATGTTCATGTCCATATGTGTTCGAGTTTGATTCACTGTTAATGCTCTTTTCATTTTCTCTCTTGAATTGGGTCTCGTTCGGCTATCAGAGGATAATATCTTCTGATCGTATTTTTGCATAAGGATCAATTTTACTCATGATGTTAACAATATTTTGTTCATTCATGATTCCATCAAAAATCATACTCACTATATAATTTATATAAATTAAAAGTCCCACCTGAAAAGTAAAACCACTGTAATTGCATAGTCCTTAAAATTTGCTAAACATTTCTCTAAGTTATTTTTGAAACTCATGTTTTTAGTATATTAATAAACATGAATGTGTTGAGGTTCATTAGTTACCGAGTTAAAGAAAGAAAGAGGACTAGGTATAAGTGAGAATAAAACCATACCTACATGTGTATGCATGAATACCAACGTATAGATGGAACCTTGCATGGATGGAGTAAATTTATTCGTACTACATATTTTGGTCAAATCAGTAACAATAAGTATGTCTTTAAAGTTCAAGACAATTATTAATAAGTTGTTTAGTATTAATTAGTAGTTGGTTAATATGTGTAGATCGTATGCCGTGAAAATAAGTTGTGTTTTAAATTAAGGTTTCGAGATTGGCTAAGGTACGGATATTCTTTACCTCATCTCTTTACTATTGTTATGATTAATGGTTCTTCCGTTTGCGTTGATTTTTCGTACGGATATATCTACTCTCTCATTAAACATTATATGTTCGTAAAATATACGTACGGATATTCTTAACGCCTACTCCTCTTTATTAATATTAGAATTTATGCGTTGCTTCGTTCATTCCGTTATTTGTACAGATATTCTATCCTTTCTTTTAAGGATTCTCGTGACTTTTGCTCCGTATCTATTTGCCTTGCTCAAATCCCTATTTATGTTTCCCATCCCATGATTCGTTATTTGTTGCAACCTTATTTGATAATTTCGTTGAGCCCTTTGATTTCATTTGATACATGCTTCATATAATAATTCCATGATACGAACTTATCCATTTTGTTTAGACATGATCTTTTTAGACATACTATGTTTCGTTTCGATATGCCATATGAACCATTTGTTCCGTTCTGATGCCCGAGCTAACTAGCCATGGAGGTACCATGGCCGCGTCATTAAGGCATATATGGCGTGACACTATCTGTGGCAGTGTGATCAGTCCACGACGTTCCCTTTCGTTTTATGTGCTCTATTATGCACTTGGCCATATATCATTTGATTTGTAGGGAGCGTATGGATGCATCCTACATGTTTTTGTTGTGATGAATGGATGAGTGTGGTGCCAACACCTCATTTCACATTTTGTAGGGTAATTCTGGAGTCTGCAGCTCCCATGTACAGTTTGATATGATATGATACGATGTATGTTGGATTATTTAGTCTAAGCGTGTGACATGCTTTAGACTTTCATTTGAATTCAAACCTACAAATGGCAAATTAAGATAGCAAAAAGTATTATACAAACCTCCTCCTGATTTCATCAATCCCGAGTTCTTGCAGATATACATGGATGGCAAGTTGTTTGGACAACCAGTTAGACTTTCCGATCTTTGAAGTTGTTTTCACTGTTGGCCCAGTTCTGGTAGCTCTTGTTTTGTCATGTACATGAAATTTCGGCATGACCCGCTTGTTTATAAAACGTTTTCCAAGGTTTTAAACCTCATTTTCCAAATACTTTTCCCAATTTAAGCAATTTCCGACAAATATCAAAACTTACGTTTTCGTAACGATTTATCAAAATACATTTCTCCAAAAGACTAACTTAACTATACAAGTGTAAATCGTTTTCAAAAATCCGCTCTAAGTGTTTAAAATGACTAGTTTCCACTTATTAGGCCTTATGGCCCAATAGTAGTCCAACATGTTATTACTAGCTACTCCCTCCGTCCGTCCCAAATTAATTATCCCTCGACAAAAAACACAAAGTTTAAGAAAACATAATCACTACTGCATTCTCTCTCTTACTTTTTTTTAAGTTTGGATCTGAGCGGTTGTGTGAAAGAATATCAATAATGGATTGGAGCAAGATGAGGTCGTACATCAGATGTTATGAGTCAGTGATAATCGTGATTAGGTATTATTTATTCTAAAGTGCAGGTATAATTTATTCGGTTTTTCTTTCTGTTATGCTCTTTTAGATGGTTTTGACTTTTGAGACTATGGATGGTTTAGGCTCAGGTCTTGGTGTGTTTGTCTTTAATTTTGTGATTAGGGTTGAAATTAGGATTTATCCGGCCCTGGATATAGTATTTTTTATTAATGGAATCGTAAATCAATGTCGCATTAAAGATGGTGAACAAACATCCAGTTCTTGCTACAATTGGGAGTGTACTCACGCTTTTTATGTTATGCGCCCGAGTATAATCTGGTGTTTGATAGATTGTTTTCATGACAGGTTAAGGAAGCTCGGTCATGACAAAAGAGCTATGCCGATCGTCATCGAAGAGCGTTGGGATTTAAACCCGAGGATCGTGTGTTTCTTAAAGTATCTCCGTGTAGGGGTGTTTGAGGTTTTGGTATAAAAAGGAAATGAAGTCCGTAATTCATTCGTCCGTTCAAAATCTTAGATAGAGTCGGCGATGTTTCGTATCGTTTGGCATTACCGCCACAATTGCTCGCGTTCATAAGATGTTTCATGAATCTGTTTTGAGAGGTTACAACTATCATCTGTTACATGTTGTTCAATATCTGTTTGATAAGATTCGCGAAGATTTATCTTTTGTTGAGGAGCATGAGGCTATTTTAGATCGCCAAGAGCGAGTCATGAGAAAGAAAACCATTCCTATTGTTAAAGTTCTTTGGAAAAATCAACCCGAGCGTGATGCTACTTGGAAAAATGAAGAAATGATGCGGAGTGACTATCCACATTTCTTTTTGCGATTTGCTACGTATTCGTTTAAGATTCAACTTTAATTTCGCGGACAAAATTCTCTTTTAGAGGGGAAGAATTATAATACCCCTAAAATAATTTAGGCATAATATTAGTATTCTTAGTAAGTATTTTAATTGATACAAATGAATAATTAACATATATGTTATGTTTGACATTTTAATACCAAATTATTAACAAGTATGTTATGTTTGACATTTTTAATAACTAATTATAGTAAATGGAGTTTTTGAATTTGACAAATGTTACAAAGGAAATTGAAAGGTATCATAAAAGATATAATTAAGTCACTTAGCAAACTTAATTTTTGATCAAGTATTAATTATTTTATAAAGGCTTTTTATTTTGCTAATCGGTTATGAAGGTCAACAAAAAGTAAGTACAAACCGTTTTACGAGTATATATTTGAGAAATAGTCAATATGACTTGCATTCAGAACGTCATATTCAAGTGTTTGTGATTAAGTTCCCTTATAATTATGATGATCAGTTATAAGTAAATAAAGACATAAACATAGTTGACATTTTATCAATAAAGCTAAAGATATCATATACCATAAATGAAAGTTTATGTATGGAAAATTAAATATCAGCTAATAAAGGCTTTCGTTTTAATCGTATAAGTGGTCAAATGGAGCAATCAAATTCAACCGAAAGTTTAGCCATGATTGGCTTATTTAATCACCTATATCTCTGGCCTAATTACACAATTTTGTTACGTCATATTTCCAATACACATCTCCTAAATTTATCCCAACTAGTCACTTTCAAAATAATATTACTCAAGCAATGTCGTCATATGATCACACAAGGCTTTTAGTTGTGTTTATTTTCGAATTTAATTCGACGTGCTCGTGATTGTGTTAAAAGGTTCAAGTTTGTTTGCTCGCGGGTTGTCGTTCGTAATAGAGCATAAATTTTGTTCATTTGTTCATATACACGTGGGTTTTAGGGTTCGATGATGATGATGTTCATGTCCATATGTGTTAGAGTTTGATTCACTGTTAATGCTCTTTTCTTTTTCTCTCTTGAAATGGGTCTCGTTCGGCTCAGAGGTAATTCTTGTGTTGTATTTGCATAAGGATCAGATGTTACACATGAGTTTTATATTTGTTCATTCTTGATTCCATGCTAAGATCACACAATATAAGTTATGAGGTGAGATCATGATAGAACGATATCATCTCAAAGAACAAAAGAACACATCCTAGCCATCTATTTTTCATCAAATAAAAAAACAATTAAAAAACTCCACTTTCCACCTCTTTTTTAAAAATAAAATATCTTGCAAACGGTAAATCGTCAAACGACAAAAAATACACCATCGCGACGAGAATTAAATCATCTTTCTATAGAGGGGCACTTTTATATACTATCGACGAACTTTTTTTCGAATTTTTTCAGTCACGTCTGAAAATATCACATGTGATTTGTATCACAATCACATGTGATTTCGTAAAATCACATGTGATTTTTTCAGACGTGACTAAAAAAAATCAAAAAAAAGT